>VBVR01000172.1:0-69069 GCA_011638315.1 Tetramorium parvispinum | reverse complement strand
CCTGGCAGCAATACGTCCCCGTGCTCCAGGCCTCTGAAACAGCCAATTTGTCATTCAGCAATTTGCCTCCACTATCAACGATGTCCCTGACGTTTCCGAATCTTATTTTTCATTTCAATATTTACATTGTGATTAAAATTACAGAAAGACAGATGATCCTTTCGTCTTAATTCACAAGTAGAATTCTAAAACTAGCTTTTAACAATTTATTTCCGTAACCTATTATATAACACGATATAAATTCCGTAAAACAATAATAATAATCCTTAAGAGAATCATGGACTCGAAATTTTCTCAGCTAGGTTTAATATCGACAAATAAAAAGAGGGCGAAAGGAAAACAGCGAAGCGTGCCGTTGGACAAAGATTAATCGTGGCGCTTTCGTTTTGCGATATGACAAAAAAGAGAAAGGGAGGTGGAAATATGGGATGACGCTGTTGAAGAACGAGTGGTGGAGAAATACGAAAAGCGAGGAAAGGAAAAGTATGAGGCCTTCATCCGCAGCGGAACAAATAAAACGACGTGGTCCGATAACACGGCCACTCGCTGTTTCGCCCGTGGGACCTTTAAGCGCGCGCGAGTTTCGTCCTTCCATCCTCTCGGCATCAGGTCCTCTCTCGTATCCTCTCTCGAGCGGTGGATAGAGCGGATAGAAAAAGAGCGCGAGATACGATGCGGGCCACACACCACGATGAAATCCAAAATCGATGACGCAAGTCGGTCGATTTTCGCCCGAGAGAGAGGGAGAGAGAGAGAGAGATATTCTACGTGGCTTTCATCCGGCACCACATCCCGGATGTCGCCGTCCAACGGGTTGCGGCGTTACTTCACCGCCTTTCGGATAACAAACGTCGGCCCGAAGCAACTGATAACACGCGGTTTCACAAATTTTTTAGGACCCCGCCGTTTTATCTACTGTAAATTTCGTCGATGGGGGCCGGGTAACTGCAAAATACCGGCCATTGGGCGACCTAGTAGTGCCAAGGAATTTACGAGCGGCAGCATGGATTTAGTGTCGTAGATATCGGGCGAAAAACATGCGAAACGGCTCCGCGAAAATAGATTTAACGTTTACTTTCTTTTTACGACTCTAGAATATGTCCCGCGCGGTAGGATGAGAATCACTCGCACTCACCTTTCTCCACGCAGCGGGGCACGCAGTCGCGCACTATCGAGCCTTCGCTGACGTATTTCTGAAACAAACGAGAGAAACCAGTTATATCATGTGAAACGACCCGTCGTTGAGCGCTGGTAATATGTAACAGCGGAAAACGACGAGCAATGACAAATTGTCGTCGTGCAATTTGCGGTTTCTTTCTCGCGCGATACGCCAGATCGGAAAGGCGAATATTTTATCCGCGGCGGAATGATACACGCGTCGCTCGCGCACGCGGCCAATAAATCTGCGCCGGTTATCGAGTGAGAATCAGAACGGACGTTTCATCTGTCAATATTGTTTTGCGCGTGCTCCGTAGCCACGTGTCAAAAAGGGGGGAGAGGGAGGAAAAAAGAACGCGCCGCACAATTCGAAACTTTTTTTCAACGAGGAATGAAATATGACGCTCACACGCCTATAACGAGAGCGGAAACGGGCGGTAGTACGATTTCATGTTATACCATAAATGCGCGAAATGTATCGCAGGATGGGTGCTCCGAGCGATCTCGCGCAGCCACTGATCGTGAAACCAAATTTCGAAAATTCCGATGCGGAATATTCTGATTTCTGTACCGATGCGAGTGGTCATATGCGAGGCGGAGTTGTAGGACGATCAGGAACGACAAGTACGCGGCTATGATCCTTCACCAGACCCTGATTGGTCAAACGGCCGAGTCCTTCGAAGCAGAATACGTCATGTAGCGCGGGATGATCGATACTCGACGATTATAACGCCCCGAGGACGTCGTACATATTAAACCCCCCAACTCTACCTCCTTCCTTCCCCTCATCTCTCTCTCTCTCTCACATACACATACATTTGCCTGTCTTCCTTTCCCGCAGTTATTAAACTCCCTTTGCAGATGAAGAATTTCGCATTGACGATGCTTGCTATTGAAGCATCCTGGCGCGACAGCCAAAATAGCGTGAAAATGAAAACGTTGATTGTCCGATACGCTTCTTTCCACAGCTTCAATGGTATTCTTCTATTTCGTTCGTTTCTCTGAACACGCGTCCGCAAAATCGATCGGTATTTTTCGCTTTATTACATCAGACGTGTTGCTAATACACGGACGAGGCGGGTACAAAAGTACTCGCCTATTATAGCTTCACTTTGTGTCGAACTTCCGCGGAGCGAACGTGCTCACTTGTCTGTGTAAAATGCGGATTTTTAGCGCCACGGGAAATCTGGCGCTGGTTAATCTGGCGCGAATTTCTTGTAAAGATTCAACGAAGAATAAATCCGTAATGAAGTCGTTGGAAGAACACTGCGAAGAAATTTACGAAGCCGTGCGACGATTTCGAAATAACGATGATCTTCGCCAATATCGCGTACTAAAGATGGAATATTTTTGAATTAAAAAAAACAAGAAGTAGATTAATATTCAACTGCGCATGATCGCGGTTGAAATATGACTATATACGGGCGAGATATCATGAACATAATGGCAAAATAATGAGCGGTGTTTATACGAGGATCGAACGAAGAGCGGGGAAACGGGAGTGAAAACCGCGGTAATAAATATTAAAATCACGAAACTGTATTTAGTCACAAGCGTTTAATTGTGGCATCTTTGGAACAGGGGTGAATAGAAATCATTTCGCACATATGTCTCGCCACTCGCATGGATGAACACGCGATCATCGATCGATTCTCATCACGCCAATTCCGTTTCCGCGAGTCGTGGGGAATTGCTCTTCGAAAAAACCCATAATTAGCAAGTAGAATTAATTTAGCCCTTAACCAATCTGACGAGCTAGTCTTCCATAAGAAATGCATATATTATTCCCGAGGGGCAGATTTACTCCTAAGCGCCACATCTGTCGATTCCTTGCTCTCGACCAGGATTACCACCAGAATGCATAATTAAACGAGACATATAATTAATGAAGAGAATCTTATTTTATCATAGAGAAATTATATTTATACTCTTCTTGATACATTTAAGAATCATAACAGTTTTGAGTCATTTTGATGGCGCCAAATCGATGACGACAAATATATTGACAAAGGAGTATGATTTATATTGCGATTGGTTTGTTATTTTTTCCTAACTCTCAACTAATATAGAATTTCTTTAAACAGAATTTTTTTCAAATTATAATTTGTTCAATAACACTTTTAACGGCTCACCAAGTGAAATTTACAGAATAAGTTCGTCTCCGCATCAGAAGAATCTCCGTTTCTCCTCTCGTGAATATTTAATCTGGAGATGCAAGCAGAGTAGAAAAAAGATGAGAGAGAAAGAAAGCAGTGAAAAAAATGCTAAACGACAGAAGCAGGCGGCGTTAAGCTGAAACGAAATGTCGAGCTTTAGAGGAAAAATTTGCGAAGTATTTCGTAAAAGACATTTTTGTCATTTTTTTCTGTGCGATTGCGTGGATACATCTGGTGGCGAAACTGCATCATCTATGCGATACTGACACTTTATTGGTTTTTTCCATCTTTACATAATAAGCTTTATCGAATACAGATTGCAACTTCCTGGCAAAATGCGCATTACAATGACAGCGAGAAATGTTTACTATAAATTCCAATTTTAAAGAGGTCATTGATCGATTTCTACTGTTCGTTAATGATAATAGCATATCCTGTGTTTAAAAGATTTAAACGATTTAAAGAACAGAAATATATTAAATCCATAATCCGTAAGCTTCTCTTTAAAATTATTCCCTTTAAAATGTCTTTACAAAATGCGCTTTGTAAGTTATGGATTTAATCCAGCTTTGCTCTGGATTCTTAATTTCGTATCGGAATTATCAAGCTTGAAAACGAGAGAAACAGAGAGAGAGAGAGAGAGAGAGAAAGAAAGAAAGAGAGAGAGAGAAAGAGAGAGAGAAATTAAAAATCCAATTAATTATTTATTATTATTATTATTAATTATAATATTATCAGCATTATTAGCATGAAAATAAGTCAAGTATTAACAAAATGCGACTGCATTGTATCGATTGTACAACTGACTCTTAACTATCTATATTTCTCGTACATAGGAAAGAAGCTGTCCTCGAGTAAAGATGCGAGTATCGATACCTGAGAGTCCCGAGACGTTGCCTATCACTATTCCTTATCGCTTCCTACCGGCTTCAAGTCGCAGCTTTAAGTGCTTCTCAGGCACTTGAAAAGCGATCGCGCCCGTCTCGCCTCGCGTCGACGGCCGCTACTTGAAACCGGAAATTGAGAATCGGCAATCGTATCGGCGGCCCGTTAGAGAACGGAGAGGATGTAGCTGGAAAAGTTCGTTGGAGCATCCGGTGAGCGAGGGGAACGAGAATTGTTTTCCTGCTTATCTCGCGCTCTCCTCGCGAACGAGTACCGACGTAACGCCAACGTGAAGCAACATTTGACGAAATGAAGAAATTCAATGAGACTAGGAATCGAATTTCTCGAAAACACTCTGCGCCAGTGTTCGCGTTCCCATTTAAGAGAAAATTAACAGATGAGAAAGACAGAGCTATATGTAGAATGAATCAAGATTGCATAACAAATTATTCATATATCGTTTTTGCGAGAAAATTTCTTAAGAATTTTAGATGTACAACACAATAAGGAATAAAAATTATTTGAAAATTAATAAGATAATGTCAAGTTACGCAATTTGACAAAACACGTTTTTTTTTACATTTTTGAACTTTTAAATTTCGGTAGTTTTAATATCTACGTAATATTTTTTATTAAAATATTTTGTAGATATCATCCATATTGATCCAAGGCTACTTTACATTTTAAAATTAGTATGAACTTTTAAAAGAGGAAACAGCATTATATTAATTTTTCCAAAGAGGCGAAAAAACAAGAAAATTAAACTTATATCTAATTTATTACAAAGCAAAAGTTGTTACATGAAATATAATAGTTAATTTTAAACAGTTAATACTTTTAAATGTATTTTTCTTGAAAAGTTCATTTTTGTCACAAAATTAACTGTTTTCATATAACGCTTTTATAATATCCAAGGAGCATGCCAATTCTATTCTTATATTCTCGCTACCATTCTCCGTGAGTGGGAGTGAATCGATGATGCGGATGTCTCTCTCAAGTATTCGCGTAACTCCGGCGAGTTTCACTTATCGCGGAAATGCGGAGTAACCAAATAATGGACGAGACTAACGACACGCGACAAGAGTGCGAGCTACTTCGCACGGGATAAGTGCGAGTGCCGCCGTTGGAAATTTACTTATGGGATAAGGCGATAAGTAGCGGCGCATTTGTGTCTTGGGTAACGAGCTGAGTGCTCGCTCCGCTGGCGCAAATTTATCGGCTTCATCGATCCGAGCCGTCATGCATCAGACGACATTTCTTGCCACTATCGACACTGTTTAGCGAGATAAACGGTAAAACATTCTCTTTCTTGCGTATATAATTAAATTTATGTTATTCACACCAATGTTTACTCAGCGTTTTAATTTACTTCGCGGATCATCAATCCGTTTGCTTTTTAAATATACCGTTGATATGTGCGTATTAATAAACGCGAAGTTATAGATTTAATTATTCATTATTTTCGGACAATATACATACAATACCCGGAATAATAAATCAGATTTATACAACGAAATATTTAATCTTTCAACCTGTAAGCCTTTGTACATTTATAAATATATATATTTGCATATTTATACACGTATAAGCTGTTGTAAATTTTGGGTACAAAATGTTTCCCATTATACGGATAGCAAGATTAATTTTACGTTTCAGGGATGATTTTCATAAAATACAAATTATTCGCTTTAGAGCGCGCAATTAATTCATGTTCCATAATCTCATATCGAATTCTTTTCCTTAATGATATTTCCGATGACATGTTGTTTCGATGCTTGTTAATCGGTAGTATCAAAGCAAACAGACGCATCCGTAACGCGAGACTCGACCTACTTTCGGAACTATTCGTTAGAAAATCATCGCTCGCCTAATGACGCGGTGATCATATAACGATGCAACATTGTTGCGTTATATTATCACGGATATTGCGTTCTTTCACCCGGGGTTGACGTCGGGGATTACGTGGCATAACTCCCAAATAATAAATTATATTCAGTTACCCGCGTTATGACACTTCGGGAGAATAATGATATCGCCAGCCGCAAACGGAGCACTTCCTTTCGCGAGCATGCCAAAGCGATAAAGGTGGTTTATCATCGCCGTTGTTATTAGTATCGCCGCCATCACGGCGATGCGACATAAACGGCGAGTTACGGCAGCTGTAGCGATCCAAAATTACCGTGTAAACGATCGAATACTGCGTTAACGCATGCGAGAGACGTGTGTGTGTGTGGAATAATGAAAGAAAAATAACCGAATACTAATAGAAATTCAATTTACTCTCAATTTATTTTGCTATTAATGAGATATCGAGATATCGGACAGAGATATGCATTTTTTTATAGCAGATATCGTACGTCGGTGAGAAAATATTTTCTTCTTAACGTGTAGTCATTCATTTTTAATTATGTTATACTTCAAGTAATTACATATATGATTTACTTATTTTCAAAAAAATAGCTAACGATTAAAAGCACCGACTCTCGAAATAGCGAATACTGATCGGAGACTAATGAAACATCGTGTTTCGAGTTAGATAATAATTGGGAATGGGGAGAAGAGGAAATCGAGAATAGAATTATCCAGCGTGAAAGACGTAATAGGAGTTTAAGACAGCTTGGCAGCTAGAGACGACGCGAGTTCGTGATGTTCAATGCTTAAGCAGTTTAGTTATGCTGAAAGCTTCATATGTTGTACGATATAATACAGCATATTCAACAATCCCTTGTACTTGTCAGTTGAATCAGTATAGTATTAGGATATATTTCGCGTAAAATTATCGAGATAAATTGATTGACACATAATTCTGTTTAAATATCCAATTCTAAAGGAATTGCATAACGATGCGAATAGAAATATTTCTATTCGTTCACAGAAAAACAGTGAAACATTTCAATGGGCGTACCCTTAGCTCGAATCGAAGCATTCACTGTTTTCGGGTTTCATAAAGAGCGTCACGGCTGTGGAGTGGAAACGCGATCGTAAAGAATCGAATAAACTTGAAGAAAAATCTGTAAGCGAGTGTTTGGTCCGATGGAAAAGAGCTCGGCAAGTAAGAAGAAAAACGCACTTTATCCGACGTGCAAAGGACCGACGTGCAGAGGAGAAGACTTGAAAGAGAAAGAGATGGATAAAAGTACATAGCTTGTCGCAGCAGACTCCGATTTTCTCTGACATGACGCCACAAGCAGCACATAATGTGTCTCTAATAATAAAAATGTAAGCTTGCAGAAAGAAAGAGAAAAAGAAAGAGAGGGAAGCAAAGATGAGAAAGCAATGCTATGTGTACATGAATTTCAAATCTTTCCCCACATACATTATTTTTGTTTATTATAATTAAACATCCATGAATTTTTATAGTTTCTAAAATTTATATTAAATCGTTGTGTTTACTCGATGAATTTGTAACAATTTTAAAGGCTATCAGTCTCTAATAATATTTTAATGCGTTTGCTTGCCTTTCGATCAATTTCGAAAAAAAAACGAAAAAACGAGGTGCATTGCGCATCACACTTTCATATCTCATGAATGCGTGTATCGTATTCTATCCATATTCTCCAGCCGCCACCGTCCATCAGCTATTAACGGAGATATCGCCCGCGAATGGGCACGCGCAGCGTTTAACGACGCGAATAACTAACTGGCGAAAAAAAGGCGGGTAAATAAAATCAATCGACGACCCGATGGATAGCGAGACGGCAATCGAACCTGTTCGAGCGGCATGGTGAAAACGTGTGCGGCGGCGATATCAATCTGGCACACAAACCAGTTGATTCTTTTTTTTTGTGCACCGTCGTGCTTTCTTTTTTTTTCCACCGCGACGGACGATAATGCGACCGCGTCGGAAACGCACCGCGCACCGCGGCCCGACGAGCGCGTCGCTAGGGATCGTTTATCTCGTTTTCGCGTGTGACACGCCATAAAGCAGGGAGAAGTGTGCTCGACGATGAATGCCCGGCTAAACGACGGCGTTCAGCGATTCGTCATCGCGCCTCGTTTTTGACTCCCGTCGCGGTACGCCCGAATCTCGTTCGCTGACTCACACGTCTCGTGTAACACGGAACCGATTTTACGACTTGAATCGATCTCATTGGTGAATTGGAGCGTTATCTCCGCCGCGAGAAGTACGGCGTACGGCTCTCCCGGGAGCAATTACAGCGCACGGATTTGCAGCACTGAGAGACATTGTGGCGAACAATGATGATGCGCATTACGAGTCATCGTGAGACGTCGCGATATCGGGGCTTCGAGAACGATAATGTTGCTGCCAAGTCGCGCTTGTATTCCAGTGACATTAAGTGATACATTAACGTATCGTCCCCTCGTGGAAACAGAATGATAAAGTGTTGCAACGCTCGACGGGGGCTTCAGCTAATAACAGCCAGGCACTTGGAGGTTTGCTCTGCTTATATATAGATAATATCGTTGCTGTAATAGCAGCAAGTCGTTAACCACCTTATCCTTCTTGCTTCCTCCCCGTACCCGCCGTGTTTTCTTTACAGGCGACAAGGCGCGAGCAATTTTCCTTAAAAGGAGCGCGCCGGACTGTGAAATTGCGATTCTGACGCGAAGAAAGGCGGCTATAATTGACGCGCTAACCGGCCAGGTTTATCACGTCGATAATACGATTCACTGCAACAATGAGCTTGTTTAAGCTTGCCGTATACATATATCTAAACTTAAGTAGCTTATTTACAGCTTATTTACAGCTTCATAAAAGTGTCATTTTTTTCGAAATCTATTTCGACACGTTTGCAATATTGTCAGACATAAAAGCTGAAGAGTAGATAAAATCGTTCGTTCAGTCTTTTTGTACGATTATCGATTACGGCCAGTAGGACAATAGCGCAATAGAATGATATTAATGAATTTACGATATTACGTTGAGATAGGCTATCACGTCGGACCGTTGATGTCCGTAACTACTAGCGGCTGATTTAATCGCGAGCGCCTCTACTGTTCCCCGGCTGACCCCAACTGCCGTTACTACTGCGTTTCGCTTCGTCGCTTCGTTCGCATCGATTCTTTTCACGCGATTATTTTTTATACGTGCAAATTAAAACAACAATATTTTACTTTCTACAAAATAGGATTAAGGCTCTTTGAAAATTATATATTGAAAAAAATGGACTGTTTATTATTACAATCAAAATAATATACAATTTATTGTCCAAGATTTATACAACAGTATTGTAATATTTATTTGTCTTCCGGAAAGTCGAAAATGAATAAAGTTCGCGAAGAAAAGCGTGACTCACATATGTGCGCGACATATTTCACCTCGATGTAAAATTTATATAAATTCACAATCGTGATATATAATATACATAACTATAATGCTTTTATATGTGCCTTTTCACGCCGTTCAAAAATACAGAAGCCACTCTATCCAGCAATTTATAGTGATTTATGTGAGATATATATATTGCGCTTGCATGTATCTTAATGCATGCAAAGTGTCATTGGAAAACTCAATATGATAAAGAGGAGACCGCGATACGCCTGGCGCTATTTGATAAGCAATTTTAAAGTGGCTCACGAAGCATTATTACGGGGATTTGCGTTCGCAATATCGATATATATGCACGTATAATTGGCGAATACAACAAAATCTAAATAAATACATACCAACGATAATACAATGCAAATATTTATCTTGAAGATATTCGAAATACAATCTTTATTCGATCAAAACGAATAAAATCGAATCGTTTTCTTCGCGGAAAGAATAGCAAGAGGGACGTATATTTCTGTCCCGTTGAAATACAGTGTATGGAGTCGTTTTATGGCTTCTTCCCTTTCACGGTGCGAGGCAACTAACTAGCGATCTGTTCTTGACAAGAACGACAAAAGTTGCGTCGTCGATTCATGAAAATGCGAATTTTCGCGATGGCATTTGTTTGCCTCGAACTGAAACAGTTAAGCCCTCCCAGTTTTTCACAAGTTTTGGTGGGCTCGCATCTCTCCCCGTTTCAGCGAAGTTAACGCTGGCACTTTGTCGCCGATTTCCTCCGGGACTTCGAGTTTTATAGAGGCATGTAAATTCCCCACCAACGGTACTCTATTGGAGAACGTCATTTGCAAATTGTATCGCGCAAAAATCATTCATGTTATTGCCTGCGTCTTTCGCGTTCGATATGCACATGTATAAAGTCGGCCGAAAAGTTTTCTGAAGACTGCATCAAATTTAATATCACCAGATCACTACGGCAAACTTTCTACATAGATCATTTTTGACGTAAAATCAACATGTATGATTGTTTTATATTTTTACACGTGTTGATATAATGTTAAAATTTTCTATAGAAAATTATTTTTTTTAGATTTATGATAAAATTAAATTTAAATATTTAGCTAACAAAAGACAAGTAAAAAGAGACGTTGAAGTTCAATGCGGTTGATGATGCGTAAGTTAATGCTAATAATAACAAATTATTACCGCATCGCTGAAGATAATTCAAAGCAGAGCCGAAATGTTCGATTTATAGTTATGTATCTCATTAATTATTAAAGATCGATGTGTGTGTGTAACGTTAACTTTTTACTTGTCACTTATTAATTTCATTATTAAGAGTTCCTTATTAATTATCCAATTAAATATTTAGAAAATTGCTTTACATTATAATCGCATTTACAAAGCTTACACTTTTCCACATTATTATTAACACGTGATTTTATAACAATATAATATTGAAGTATTATTACGTATTATATGATTATAAAATTGCAGAGAGCCCGGTGTGTTTGCTTCCAAAAATTCAATGAGTTCTGACAGAATATTCCATTTTATCACACAATTTTATACGTTTAAAAATGGACACGGTACTGACAGGCGTTTACGACATTATTGCGATGTATAATTAATTAACGAGATGTATACGTGATTCCCGTTAAACGAACCATCATCGTGAAATGCCGGTTGGCAAACGATTTTCATTTTTGTCTGTATCCCGCTTAAAATTGGACATCCATCGGGACAGTTACTAATGGACGTATAATTTCGTCGCCCGTAGAGATGGGAAGAAGGAAAAATTGCCGTCGACGGAAGACAAAGGTATTTAAATATTCAGGAATCATCTTGAATACCTAGACGAATGCCATTCTGTTCCGTGACAAACGGAATTTCTTCTTTGTGGGATAAAAAAATTGCTGTCGAGATAAAAAACGAGGACGATATATCGTTCGATAGCTGCGGGAAGAATAACCATGCCAAATTGAAAGTAGAAGTAAAATCCTGATAAAAAATTGAATATGTTTTATGCTTGATTTGTTACCTATTATTAATTTTTAACATAAATATGTTAAAATGTTAAGATGTTGATTTTTTCTGTTTGATTTTACCTTTAATTTCTTATACTATATTATTAACGCTGATAAATTGATCATTAATAGCCAATTTTAATTGTCAAACGCAAATAATTTTTAATGAAATTCTACAATAAAAATATGAATGATTCATTAATAATTTTATTTAAAGAAGAATTATTAAATCTGAATGTAAAAATGATAAAATGGATGTATTACAATTTTTGTTTTAATAAAAAAATTTTAATTATAATTTTTACATATTATCGCAAATGGATAAAAAAGAGTGGTAATTAAATTTTAAGTTAACGTTAGGACCTCCAATCCCAGAACGATCGATCTTCTGAAAAATAACTTGTCGTTAGCATATAGAAACGAAATGGGAAGGGAATTTTCATCAAAACGGAATAAAACTGATAACTATCCTCCCACATTATTCTCTAATATAATGGACTGATTATCCTTCCCCTATTCTTATGAAACAACAACAGTGGATGGGAACCAGGTTTTTGCGTAGAAACACTACCTTAGGAGTGCCGTCTGAAATAGCTATTAATATTGTCGTGACCCTGCTAATTTCCTGCTGTATCCGTTTCTCACCCTACATTAACCACATTCCCTTATGATTTTTAGCAACGTAGATTTCTCTTTTAAGAGGGGAAGACAAGTAAGAACAAAGAAACACGATGATAAAAAAGTTTGTGCTTTTTCGCAGTCTCATGATGCCGATTTACGTCAAATCTCTGAAAAGATCAAACTAATTCATTTTCTTGACAACAAACAATTGTCAAGAAACGCTAGCTTTACGGAACCTATTGAACGGATTCAGTTATAAGTATGTTTTAAATCTGTATTATTCTCTGCGCTTAATATATTACACTTCCTTACATTTCAGAATAAGCTTTCCCCACATTCAGCATAATGGCACACTTAACTAGCAAGCTATTAATTTTCCTAATCAACTCGCGCGAGGTCACATGATAAAAGATATAGTAGGTAAAGTTTCATCAAGACACATCTTTGACCTTTAAGATCCTCGACGGCTGCAGGTTTGCTTCGAATACTCACCGCTCCATTTGACTTCTTTTCCTCCTTTCTTCAAAGTTTTCTTTCTAAAAAGACTTCCAACATCCTTTCTGCATTCAGTGACCTTTCGCAGGATTTGTCAGCGTGGAAACACGCTTCGCGCTGTGTTTTACTTCACTGTACTTTAAACTCATTAGGACAACAAGTCATTGACGAGGACTCCGCTATCAAAGAATTACAGACGTTTAATTTTCTCGTTTCTTCTTAATGAACGGCGCTGCTTCATGGCTGATAATTAACAGGAAGAAATACACGAAATCTTGATTTTATCCTCCTCATATTTCGAGGCATCGTATTTTACTTGAATGTTTCTATTTTTAATTACGTGTAATTAATTATATATAATCAAGTTATATATTTATCTGTATTTTGCATATAATATATTCATTGCGTTCTCCATTCCTAGATCGATGGGTCTTTCATTCTGTATACTGAATTTTTCATCTTGATTAAATATCTTGATTAAACACCGTGATCGACTTTGTAAATTATTATTTCATCTTATCGCAATTGTTATAGCGCAGACAATATTAATGATTCAGGATAAGTTTTCGGCGGGGGAAGAACGCAACAATATTCGGCGCAGACAGCAAAGGAATAATGCACAGCAAAGATCTTTTGAAATATCACTACGAGATACCGATTCACGTTCCTTGATATTTCATCTGACTCTAGTATCTTCCAGTAATGCATCTGCGGATCTCCGAGTATGCTTTGATACCACGCCAACCATGATTTTTATGACGGTTTGCTGGTAATTGCACAATAGAATTTTTCCATCGAATAAGCAATGATTATTATATAATTTCAATTGTTATCTCGTGCGTCTGTGTCTTCAAAATATAATACGCTCCGTGTATGTTACATAATATAAAAGTAATATAAAAGATGCATAAAAAATAAATAAGATTAAATAATGCATATAGTAAGTGTAAAAATATACATAAAATATCTCATCATCATCGCTCACGAAAAATCGCAAAATGTCTTTATTCAAAGCAACATCTAATGAATAGGAAGAATCCTCCGTCTCACTGACACAGCACGCAGAGGCGTTACTTAATTAATAACAGAAATGCCAGACGCATAATGAATCGACTTAACCTTAGGATAATTAAAGTCATGGGAGACGTTCGTGGGAGCCGAGTTGTCTCGATCGTAATGCCGCTATAAATATTCAAAACCTCACGCTCTGGCTGCCGGTGAGGCACCTAAGCTCCTAAGGCAAGATCGCGATTCGATAACGCCGACGCTTAATGCTACGATAACGGCAATTATGAGCGATCGATTGTAACGGAATGTAACAGGGGCAACCCCGCCAGCCTCCATGAAGCACTGTTGTTTTATTATGCAGTCTCGCCCTCGTGCCCCGACGCCAAGTGTTAAATAGGGCACACCATTTTAATCAAATGTTTGATCAACGGATTTACAATCAAACGACGAGGAGCGTGAGTCGAATCGAGTACATTCGTTTCATTTGCCTATCCCATCGAATACACCACGACATCTCGATCGGGCACGTCGGCTGGGGGTTGTTACTGTTCGGATTAATTTACGTTAAATCGAGATTGATAGTTCTGTGGCGCGTAACACCGAAAGAAAACGTGTGATTTAAATTGTCTTACTGATGTCTATCCCAGATACTTTCGTTGGTCACGTGTTTTAAGTCCGTCATACGTTTGTCTCGTTACTTTTCTCGAGACATTAAAAATGTTCTTTCTTGGTAGGAAAGCAATCTCCACTAAGATCGAAGGATCGAGCTCAAAATTTCAATTCACAGACATTTCCACAATCTTATGAAACTTGTCTCTTTGATAACTCGATCATAATTAATATTAGCTTCACGTATTTAACATTCGATTATATTTAATTAACAAAATCTAAACCAATTTAATTTATTAAGGATTCAGTTTCTTCGTGAATAATATTTATAGATTTTATAAATTATATTACTTTTTAAAATAGAGATAAACTTAATGTGTGCGATTCAATTTTCGAAAAATTACGTAGCTCTTAGATAAATATACTCAGGAACGTTAATAGTTTAAGTCGATCGTTTAAAGTAGATATCAGAGATGCCATGCCCTATAAATTCTCTTATAAACACGAGACAAGAATAATAATTGAATTTTAAAGTCGCTCGCCTTTTCTCTCCTAAACAGAAACATTCAGAAATGTCGATGCATTTCCGAATATCAATATTTTACTTCACTCAAAGGTATTGGCTGACATAAGACATATGCTTTTCAAAAACAGAATCGACGCGCTTCCTCCTCAAGATGTATCAGTAAAAGTGCCTTCGTATCCAATACCTTGCATTCCTATTCACAAAATGAAAGAAGCATCTGCAACCGCGTTCTGCATTCGAACAGCAGATTCGAGTGTTCGTTCCTTTATTTTTCGGTAACTTGGCCAAAAATACAATTTTGCCATTTAATATCTTAAATGATACAACTATTTCGATGACAAAGCGCTACACAGCATCGTCGTGATTGACGAATGGATTTCGCTTCAAGTTATACGTTGTGTTCTTGACGCGGTGACATTGATTGGAACAGCAAACGGTCGCTTGTAAGTTCGAAAGTCTCTCTCTCTCTTTTTCCCGCTGGTCGAACTTATCGTCTGTTTTTGCAACTGACAGACAAACACATTACTCAGCGAACTACATGGGTGCACCCGTGTATGCAAACCTTTCGTTTTATGACGCCGAACCAGCGTCTGATAAAGTGCACACCCGACTCTCATCGCTTTATGTGTACCTCCTATCGCGTTTATTAACTCTTTCGACATAAAATTTTTATCTCTGTAGTTCGCGTCGAGAGAACTTTGAAAAATATCGATTAATTTCCTATCAATAATTTCAGTTTTTGTTTATACATCGGTTATACATCGACGCTCCAGTAACATGCTTGGAAAAGTCATGATTAAAAAAAACATTATGTGCGGTACTAAAATAAAATACTGTACAAACTATAATATAAATATTATTTATATATGTATGTATGTATATATGTATATATTTATTTTATATTTATTTTATATAAATATTATTTATACATGTATGTTCTAGAATAAAATCGATGATACATGTCACTTCAGTTAAAAAAAATTCTTATTTCGGGCAACAATGTTCGGCGTTTTATTTTATCGTTTATTCGGAGTTCGTTACAGTTCGAACAAGTTAGCAAATGAAAGCGGAGGACGATAAAATAATTTGTTCGTTTTAAGACATCACGTCGCGGTGTCCTCGTTCCTCGCGCGAAATTGTTTTCGTCGTAGTACAGAAAGCAGGCCGTATTAAAATGTCGAAGGTGTCTCGACGTCTTCGCGGTCTCATTGTCGCCGCGAGAAACGGCACGACAGCGTATCGTTTCCACGGCGGTTAAAATTCATCGAAGCGCATCACCGATAAGCTTGCGCGTCGGCACACCTTTCAGAATGTCCACTTGGCAAGGTGTTACATGTAGGCATTATGCGTGGATATTATTTTGAATTGCATAGATACGCGAACGCAATGCGTCTTTATGCACGCGCAAAAGTAGAAGATGGCATGTTCGCCGCGGGATGAAGGGGATGTTTTATGTATAAGATGTCACCGGGGTGAAAAGCGAAACATCGCGGAAGGAAGCAAGCGCAACAGAAGTCGAGCAAGCGGCATCGTGTCCGAGGAAAACGAACTCGACGGAGCGCGAAGCCGCGAAAAAGCGGAACCAAGTTGGAAGGGATTGTTGGCGGATGCCGACGAGTTGTACAGAATATATGTGGACATGGCTTTTCTTTTCTAAGGACAACAACGATGTAACTGTGGAATAGAGTATTCTTAATCAATCATATAGCTAATCACATAGTTTTAAGAGATTGGTCTTAACATCTAATATGTAATTAAATATTAGATTCTTTTTAAGAAAATATAAAAATCTACAAACTCTCCTCTAAATATAAATAACTATGAAAAAGAAGAAAAAAGAGAAAAGAGGACAAGAGAAAAAGAAAGCAAGTTTAAAACTTTGAAAATTAATCAATTTTATAGAACATGGTGCTACAATGTAAAATATTTAAAAAGTTCGCAAAAGCATAAAAAAAATAAACGTTAAAAATGAACAGAGAGAAAAAGAAAAAGGGAGAAAAATATTCGCTGCCTTTGATGTTACTTTCTAAATCTTGAGGTTAAAATAGGAATTCTATATTTTTCTGCTCAATGTTCATATTTTACTTCAAGGTCTCGTCATGTAAATTGGTTTCTAAAGAGAAACAGGCATCTCCCTGTTAAATTATGGAATATAGAAAAATGAATATTTAAGGATATTGTAATCTGCCGTTCGAACGCAGATACAACTGAAGACTATTTTTTTTTATTTTGTAAGTAGAAATTCGACGTATTGAGTACTTTTACCCTGACAATATATGAAGAAGGGCATCGATTCTGTCTTCAAAAAGAATATCTTATGCCAGCCGATATACTTGAGTGAAGTAAAATATTGATACTCGAAAACATCGATATTTTTGAATATTCTTGTTTCGTAACTGATATGCAATTTCAATATTCAATTATTCTTGATCTTCGTAAAAATATTTATAAGACATGGAATATTTAATATCAACTTTAAATTATCGACAGTTAACATTTATTTAGGAAGAGTTATAAAATTTCATGGGAATTGCAACACATACAAATTTATTTCTATCCTTAGAAAATTTTACAAATTTAAAACCAGCTTCGACTTCAATCTGCGGTTTTGGCCAAAGTGCGACGCGCATAATTTATGTTTCGCGTATCGTCCCTCATATTTTATGCCGCGCGTACGAAGGGACGCAAAAGATTTTTCTCCCCCTCACCTTTCCCTAATACCAACGAGTTCGCCAACCCGCGATATTTCACGACTGTTATGCAACTGCGCGTCATTTCAATTTCTGTCACGGTTGTTGCCCGCGTATATTTCGGCCGCGAATCGGCCCGGACCAACCGGGTCGCGCGGGTGATTTACAGCTTAATATCTACGGTCACGCGGCATCGTATGCAACGAGAACTGCGTTTATTGTCGGCCGGGAGTAATCAAGAGCGGACATTAAGTCCGCGCATTATATCTAGCCGCATTACATTCGCCATATTAACCGTCATTTTTTATATGCGGATTACATACATTTTCACACACAAATATCGCACCGGGTGTAAGACTCTTTTGCGTCGTCGGTGAATTTTTTCGCGAATAGCAGGCTACCCTCCAAGTAGGTGTATAAACATCTCCGTCACCTTTACGGGGTTTGTACAATTGCTATGCATTTCTCGGTTTCTTTTTCCCGGCTGTTCTCTTCCGGCAATTCCTTAGGAAACTGAATAATGAGCGAGCGAGCATTCAATTTAGAAGAATACCACCGGCAACAACGTAAGGATCTACTGGCTTGCTAGATTAATGGCGCTGCTGGATGCGTACGCGAACGGAAAGGATGCCTCTGTCGAAGTTCTATTTATTCCGAATGGAATTTTATTTGTTGCTGCCTACAGTTACGGAGAAAAAGTTGCGGGTCTGTAAATGCCGGTTTTCACGAACGTCAATTAATTTTAGCTTCAGCTCTAAAAACAGAAACCGAAAATCAGTTAAGCTAAGGTTGAAGTTAACCGACGTTGAAAAACTGGGTCTGATGGAACCGAAATAAATTCCTATGGCGTGTGCATGACATCTCATAATCCACAACATATTTCTCCGGTATTAAAGAAACCTGTAGCCTGTATATTAAAGTATCCCGAAATTTTGCGGGTGGTGATTTATATGCGATCTGGAAGAACTTCTATGAATAAACCCCGACCGTATTGTACGCACATGCACAGCTGTTGACACTCATATAACGTTGACCTGTGGCACTTACGCCAAGCATGATCGGTAACAGCTGTGTTTTTGGGGCAATGGACGCGCTCTGCCCGTCGCAGTGGGACGAATTCGATCGTTTTCACCCCTACATGAGACTACATCCCGTACCGTTCACATCCTATAACGTGTCGTACACGGACGCAGAAACGTCGGGCTATCTGTTCCTTCACGACAGTGATTTTTCCCGAGCATATGACAATTTTGGCCGATTCGAAAATCATAAATTCCGGCCGCGCCGACGCCGATCGAGAGCCCGCCGACGAGGGGACGATATATCACGAGTTAAGGGGGATCGATTCCACGCCGGTTTCACGTTCTTCCTCCTTCAGCCAGCGACGACGTAGAAGAAGCAAACGAGCCGGGCGAAAAAACGCCGGAGCTGCGAACCACCGCGGGGAAAATCAAACAAAGTGCGCGCCGGTAATGTCGACGGAGGAAAAAATAAAGTCGGAAACGAGAATGGATAGGGGGTAAAAATCGAGGAGCTCCGCTGCGAATAACGGTACCGAGGCACTAAAAATATCGTGCAAACGAGCTTCTTCCGCACTGGAAGACGAAAGACAAATGCCTGTGTCGAGATTCGACACGCCGAGAAGAACTTCCGAATCAATTCCCCTTTTATCCGTAAAATGGATAGATTAGATTTATGGCTTGTAATGATATTTTCGTTTGCACGGGCCGTCCACGATGGCCGCGGCGCTATAGGAATGCAAAAGTGCATAGAAACACGTTGCATAGAAATTTTATGCAAACAAGTTGCTTGCACTTTCAAGTCCCGGCGTATATTTTTTTTTGCAGATGATTTATGGTCTCGCTCTTTCTTCTCTTCAAGGCAACGTATCAGGGATATCATCGCAGCGGGCAAAGAATTGAAATCGATTGCACCGGGCGTGGATCGCAATTAAATTGGCAGAGGTTGAATTATAGATGCACGTATGCGTATGGGTGCGTTTGTGTGCAATTCTGCCTGTCATCTCTCCGCGCGCCCAGTCAGGTTCGATGCAGTTTAAGCGCGCAAACTGTTACATACTTCCGCGCAACGATTTATTGGCTCGAAAACGGCAGGCCGAATTGTTTTTCTTTTTTTTTACTCTTTTTTCACGATAAAAACGCCAGCGTAGAGGCGCGTTATGAAAATCCGATGCGGCAAGCGCTGCGGTGGTCGTCGCTCAATTATCGCAGTAAAGTTTTCAACCCCTTTGCGTCAGAAATGTTAGCTAAATTGGACGCTACCTCATTACGTTATTTGTTGTAACAAAATTCGTAATAGCTGGGACTGCAATTTTATATTAAATGCAAAAATATTTTAATATAATTTAATCGTGCATAATAATAATAATCAATCACTGCGATTGTATCTTCTCTTTCGAAAGAGAGATATACATATGTATGTATATGTATGTATGAAGCTTTTAGTCATATTTGACATAAAGCAGGATGTAGGTAATTACTTTCATGTGTAATATGTTGTAATTATTCCCAATTTGCTTCTCAAAGCTTACTTCACGTGTCGATTATATTACTCGCAGACTCGCTGGTGCACAAAATTGTGGGCAGCGAGCCATAACGTCGAGTGAATCGCGTTTAATGAAGCGAGCAAAAAATGCGAAAGGGGTACAAGGCATAAAAGCGGTAATTTAGCATTAACAGTGCGAGAATCACGTTTCCGTTCATTTTGCTCGCTGCAACGTCAAAATTAAATTCCGAGAAAGCAACTCTAAAGAATGATCCGTTAAGATTCCGCGAGATTTGATTCGTTGTCGTCAGCTTGGACAATTTATTCATAATATCCGGTCAGGTTCGAAGATTTCTCGAATCCAGAGTTTATACGAATAAAGATCGCGGACGATATGCCGATATTAGTGCACGAAAATCGCGAGTGAAGCCATCGAGTCGAGAGACCCGTGAGGAACGGTCGTGCAAGATGATGAATCGCGGGAGAAACGACGGTGTGAGGGAAAAACGTGCCCCATTTTCCGGCGGGGCGATCGCGGCCCGAGAAAAAAACCGGTCCGCAGAATTTCTGACCGTGCACGTCAGCTGTGTGTGCCACATTTCGAACGTTCGCCGATTTATCATTCTAACCTTTGTCGGGGATCTTATGTAGGAAGGAAATGAATGAAGGCTGATTTGGAAAGGCATTTCCGCTTAATTCCTCGACGAAGTTGATCAGCGACATTGTGACTCGGAAATATTGAAAATCTCTCTAAATTTCGTTCGTTTTTAATCGTTTAATTCAGCATTGTTTGAAAATTTGAATTATGATAGCTGATTATCCTTTACTTTGAAGTCGATTAAAGCAAAATCAATGACTAATTCTGTTAACGAGATTAATATGCTTCCACAGTGATGTATGAAACATTAAAGTGGAAAATCCAATGATTCATTGTCAAAGCCATAAGTCTCAGCTCAACGTTGATTAAAATCCCGTGTTTTCGAAGAAAGTTGCGCACAAAGAGATATGAGAACAACTCTTTCTTTCTCTTTAATTATCTTTAATGAGAAAGCTCGACACGCAAACCACTCGGTGAAATTCACAAATAAGAGCTAATCAGAAATCAACGGTAAAGCTTTGAATGTTCGAGGATATCTCGAATTGGGTTGCTTATTTCTATTTTAAAGAATATCAGGGTATTTTCTCTCGTGAGGAATCGAAATTATTCTCAAACGGAAATTGCGAAAATTCCGGCGATCGTTTAGATCTAAGATAACATTTCGGCAATTGCGTTATTCGGTAGCTTAATTGAATTCTATAAAGATACAAGATTATTGATTCGGCACGTACGGGCATTATTGATAGAAAAATCTTTCGAAAGTTTTTTGCGGGGCACAGCATTTCGCAAGCAATTAAAAAAATAAAATACTAAATAGAATTTCCCGCTCGTAAACCAACATGTATAAAAATTTTTATATCAAAAAGAAATACAACGTTATTTAACATGACTCTCGTAGTCTCGTATCGCGCTGATACGGCAATTATGAAAACAATTGTATTCCCCATAGGAGAAGATTTGTAAACGACCGAGACTTTTAAGTTAATGAGAAATCGATCGACTCGCCTGAAATTTTTATAATCTGTCTTCGCCGTTTCTAATCAAGGACAATAAAGATAACGCTTTTATATCGCCAAAAATGAAAAATTGCACAATCTTTCCGTTAACCTTATATAGTTTGTTTCGTTCAATCCCGTGCGATTTTCACAGATTCGGCGGACGAATATTAAGCTTTCGCACCCTCAAACCGAAATATATACCGCCGCCATCCAATCTCTATGCAGATGCGAGACGAACACGTCGGATCATGTGCGACGAAAAAAAAAGTGTGCCGTCGAACGGCAGATAAAGAGAGCAGCCGTCCGATTTCAGTGGTAAAGCCAACCTGGCTCAGTGAATTCCCGTATTCCTCCTCGCGGTTTCGGTACCTTCAAATTTATCTGCGGTACTTTCGTCAGCGTTCTGAGGCGTGAGAGTGTGTGTCTTTGAAATAGAAAAATCTAGAGAAAATAGAAATATTGTTGCGGGCTCTTCGGCGAAAGAAATACTCTCGCGATCTCGTGAAGATATAACATGAAAACTGCTGACTATTTTAGATTGTTCTACGAGACGGGATACATGTATTTTTAATCGAAAAATGAATAGGGCAATTAAGTTACCGAGCAAGTTTGACAGTACAAAAATAATTTTATCAAGATATATCCATTTTATCATACTTATAAGAAACGACCGCGATATAAAATTCTTCATAAAAATGATCATAACACTCAGGTATTCCGTATCAAGGTTTCTTATATAATATAAATAGTCTCATAATTGTACATGCCTCTGAAACTTGAGAAGTGTATCGCGTTAATAAGTAACGATGGCTGTGCAAACGCAAATGTCCTCCGTTATTTAAAAGATTATTTTTACGACGAAAATGGTATCAGTAAGTTCGAGAGAGTTACCAGGAGTTAATAATTAATGCAGCTTCTTCATTATAAGTCTGCTTAAATAGAATTTTTTAAAAATCCTCAAACAATTTTTCTTCAAGATAATAAGACAATTTTTACTAACAAGAACGTTACAAGCTAACAAAAAATATCTTAATATTTTCAATCTTAAAAAACTTTTAATAAAACATAATAAAAATATTTAACACTGGAAATTATGATAGACTATTAAATTGATTCCATAAAAAAACTAAATAGAATTTTTTTTAATCCTCGAACAATTTTTTCGAGATAATAAAACACTATTTTCACACATAAAAATGCCATAGATTAATAAAAAATATCAATTTCAAATATTATTAAAAATTTCAACAAGCATGTTTGACTCTGAAAAAATAGGCTTTATTAATTTGATTGATAAAAAAATTTTTGTTCCAACCAATTTTTTCAGTACTACAAGTACACAATTACAAGTTTATTTTAAACGTTTCTATTTTTAGACGTCAAATAATATGTTGTATAAACCAAATAAACTAAATTTACTAAAGTTTCGGAGCAGTCTTTAATTGTTTATTTTATTAAACAATGAGCAAAAAGCTGTTATATCATAATCATACTAACGTTTCGCTTTCGGAATTCGAATTTCAAATTTTATTCCGTGTACTCTCATTTTAACTTAATTCGAGATAATTACACGTCCATTACGCGTTAATGGGACGCTGGATGATGGCGATCAGTTTTTATCAACATGATGGATCAAATAATTGGATCGAATTCAAAACATTAAACGTGCCAAAAGTTTCGTCCATCAAGTCGTTACTGATACCGTCGATTTTCGAGAGAAAAAATAAGTGAGAGAGAGGGAGAGAGAGAGAGACAGAGAGGGAGGGAGAGAGACGTATAGATGTAGGTTTATCACAGCCGATAACACAGCTAAATGTTAATTAATACATGACACATGCAATTGGCACTAATTTGAAGGCCACATTGGAATGTCCAGTGGTGCACTAAGGGGAAACGACGCGAATACACGCGTAATAATGCAATGCCTGCAATGAATGCACCTCGGCGGCCCGGAGGCATCGAACTTCGCTCGGCCGCTGGAGATTGTCGGCTACCTCGAAATCGAGGAGACTTCGGAGGCCGACGGCCGCTATCGCGTGCACGAAGAACATTTAATTACAGATGATCGGCTCCCCACCTGCGAAGTTCTCCGCCAAAAAATAATCGGTAAAACATCAGCTGCTGATCGATGACCAACATGCCGTTATTTATGGACTCATGAACATGACATCACGGATCATTTTTTTAATCTTTTTCTATCTTCTTTGCTTTATTGTTCTTTCGTGAAAGCTTACGCAATAATGAGATCGAAAGAAAAAAAGATTCAAATCAATTAGACATCGGGGATGATTGTAACGTCTCATGATAATTTGAGCTCTTGATTGCGCACGTACACGCAAAGGGAATTCATGGCCCAACGAAAATCATATAAATATTTATTTGCGAGATAATGAATAACGAGTTAAAAATATTTTATGAACAGATGTTAATTAAATAGCCTTGTTAGTTGACTAATAACTTCATTTCATTTTCATTTTGTTGAAATGGAATCTTGAAGGACTCAAGAGCTCAAATTAATCCTGATCGATTTCTTCGTGATACTCCATTTGGATTCAGTGTGCGAACTTTCATACCCGCAACACGGGAAACGAAATCAGTAAGACGATAGAAAGGGATGACAAAAAAGATGATAGAGAAAAGCCGGGAAGAAGAGCGAGGGATTCATCGCGGATGAGCGCCGCCTCATTTAGTTTGACAAAGCAACCGGGAGGATCCTCTGTCGTTATGCTGATTAGATCGTACCGTTTTATTAAGACGGCGGATGTAAACTTCGAAATTCATGGAGCCGCGAGAAAACGGCTTCCGTGTCGTTTCACCTTAAGACGAGACGGAGTTTCCAATCGTTTCCCATTGTCGCAGACGCAGACGGACCATCAACGACCTCAACTCCACCTCGCTTCCCGATTCCGTAGAACGTTCGAAGTAAATTCCAAGAGATTCAGGAGATTTTATTATGCGCAGAAATCTCATTTGCGTTCTAAGCTTACGTACATAGGCCATTGATCCCCTCATTCGAATCGCGAAGTAATATTGGTCGTTCTTGTTCCAATAAATTCCTCGAGTTTATTCCTCGTTTTCGGCTTAGCTGATTTTACTTTTCAATGTAAAGACGCTTTTCCTCTCTTGTTAAATTTATTCCGAAAACATTAATAAAATATTTAAGATAATAAGGACGAGCGAGCGGTGTACTAACTTAAAAAGAGAAGCTGCGGTTTTTCTGAGCAAATTACAACACAAAGTTATATATCGAGCACGAGTTCCAGCTTCATTTCTATCTGGAGCCAACATCATTTTCTGTGTTGTGCGATGAATGGGGTGGATCGAAAGATTTAATAATGAGGTTTACTTCGTCGAGGAGAGGGCGGAACTCGACCATGCATCACAGGAGACAGGTATGGTCTCGGTAATATGGAGCTTGGCGATTTCATAAATAATTTCAGTGCGCAATGTTTGCGCTGAGAGGAAAGCGCAAACATTTGCAAATATATAGTTGATGCAGAAATGGGAAACAATATGTGAATCATTTACCTCAAGCAAACCTCACCTGGATTCATATTAAGAAATTAAAACTGTAAAAAGAAATTAAAACTGTCGTGCTTTAAATTAGATACACGTATATAGAACAAATCTATACGCATTCGAGTGAAGAAGCAGTATATCGCGAGTAGCATAAAACCGATAATTAAATATTTAAAATATTTGAATATTACCAATTGTGATAATGTATCAATCATCTAAGCGATAGATGACTTTTCAAATATTTACAAATTTGTATTCAAGTATAATGTAACGCTGGAATTACTTTCTTAAATTTTCTTCTGTATATCAAACTTCTTCGCGGCAGCCGAGGAGAAACTGAAAGGTTTTCTGGCGAACGGACGTGCAAGCTTGCAGAAGGCTCTCGAGCCAATTTGCGCGGACTCATCTCATAAATCCGGCATCGGCGAGTCCGCCGAGAGGTAAATAACGTCGTTATAGGCGACTCTGGAAGAGTGTCAAGTGATCGTTGGCGCCACATCGACGCCTATTTTCGCGAAAGAAATATTTATCTTTTCACGGAATACTCGAATTCGGCGAGCTCTATCGCTTCCAGCTGCGCGAGTGTTTCGACAACGTTGCAATTTTCAATGTGGGACCGTAGAATATGATTTTTATTTTCCTGACAGCACTTGGCAGCGTTCCGTAAAATCGCAATGACATCTCCGCGAAATGCTTCGCATTGTTCCATTCGGTAAATTGAGTGGAAAATAATATGTATGTTGTACTTACGATACACCATTCGTCCGAGGATGAGCACTCCCTCAATACGTGTGCGGTGTGATTAATGCACGGTGTAATGCTGCCAACTCCATCATTGTACTGTCCACATTTGTAACATCTAATACCATGCGCGACACCTGCGACACACACATGTAACGTTTAATCGTCAAGTAAAACCGCACCGGGGTGCGCGCCGCTGCCGCAAGAATGATCAGGAATAGAGAACAGTGCGACGCGAGCAATCTACAATACAAATCGCGCGGGGCATGAAAATCCATTTTCCTCAACTCTCCATTCCCGCCCGCGCCCGGATCGGGACGAAAGTAATTCGCGACGGCTGAAACGCAATAGATTCGCAATTGACTCCTCGACGCGACCCCTCACGATCCAATTCTTAATCCTCGCGCTCGTGCGGCCGTGCTATATGGAATTCGAAAATTGATGAAATGCATAAAACGCTTAATCGCGCCTCGTAAATGCGAAAACTCGAGCGTTCTGCCCAGCGCCGCATATTCCGTTCCCCGCGCGCGCACGAGTAATAGCATCTCGGCTCATTTTGCGAACTTGGTCGAGTTTCATAATGCGAGCGGCGCGCGAGGGAAAGTTTTACCGTGCTTTTTCGCGCCGGACCGATCGAACTCTTTTTCGCCGGCAAATATAATGCGCGTCCGTAAAATCGGGGATTTATGAGGCGACGCTAAGCGCCGCCGTCGATTCCAGATGAGGCGCTACCAAGAGCTCGCGGAAGATTCGCCGCTCGCTAGATTAAACTCACTCATCCTTCTCGACGAGAAAAGAGAGAGAAAGAAAAGCAAACGAAACAACGAGACTTTAAGCGTATCTTAAATGCAATCTGCCGAACTCAAATACTTCTTATAAATTTCAAATTTATTCAATTTTCCAACTACTTCAAGAAATTTATGTACGCATACGTTTTATTTAAAATGATTAATGTGCATAAACCTTTGATGTCGCGCGCTACTAACGAGAATTTTTCAAATAGTCGATAAGCTCGATGAACTTGGCAGACCTGGGTTTAATTATTTCCACGTTCACGAAATGGAACTTGTGGCAGTTTCGCATTGAACGTTTTTATAAAAGGCGAAAAAGCAAGAGGCGGCGTAATTAATAGAGGTAATAAAGCGTTTTAAGTATCCGCCACAATTTCACAGTGACTCCTTCATCGAACTTGAACAGTTCCTAACGCAGTCAGCGAGAGAGAGGGCTCTCTCGCGGCATACGGTCCCCTTGAGAGGTGAACCACCGTGGAACCTCGTTAGAACTTTATGAACTTGCGAGTTCATCCAGCCCGATGTTTCGCAACACCGCTCGCCGCGATGTTGACTCAGTCCTCGACAAAGTATTAAGATCGTCCGTTTGCATACATTCATTTATACGTCATGCTGCATTAAATTGAAACTGTAAGATAGACGGGAAGATGTCAGGCAGTCGGGGAAGGAGATATATAGCTCGGATAAATCTTATCTGTGCTCTGTATCTTATCGCAGTACCGTGTATACCTATAAGAATAACAGGATTTTATATCAAACGTCCCGACTTGTAAACAGGAAACTCACACAACGGTAAAAAGAAAATTGCATTCCTTTCTCGCGACCTTATTTCTTTTATTCGTCCACCGCAAACGTCGCGACGGTGTAAAATATACAATATACGGACCTGGGGCGTGAAATTTTGAAATCAGCTCGCACAAGTTAGGCCGCAAAAATGAACTGATGATAAGAAGCAAAATGAGCTCGATTCGCAATGACGCCGTTATAACGCGAAGCCGCGAGAGTCTAAATCGAGAGGACGCCGATCGGCGCCTGCCTATCGGGAACATTTTTGCCCCGCGGTGTTTTCCTATCTGCAATAAAATATTTTTGCCGCATCTTGAGTGAACATCCGCTTCGTGCTGGAATCGACTCAATAAAGAGACAACTTTTCCAATTTTCTACGAAACCGTTTGGAATTCGATATATACCAATCTAGCAAATCCTTAATTCGATTATATGCCGAATCACTCCCTTCTAATCTCCCGGAAATCGCTTCACTAGCGCTCTCATTCCATATCAATAGACAATGGACATTCAAGATATAATTCAACAATTAATAATGCCTAGGAAACGCAGCAGTATTGCAGAACAACTGGAATAACAACTTGACGAGAAAATACACGCTCAAACTCCTCATCGCACAGCCAAATTGCGCGGTCAACGTTAAACAGAGCCGAAATTACAGGCGGCGATATAAACCCGAATAAACCGTTCCGCTGGAGTTTCGCTTCTGGGAGATTGGCGGATCTCTCTCTCTCCTCGCGGGTGCGGGAATAGATAGGATCCTGAAAACGAAATCCGCTTCGCGGGCGAGAACTCGAGGGTTGTTTCGCTCAATATTGCGGACACGCGCGGGCGTGCGGTACACAGAGATATATCCGCGCCCCGCCTCACGGCTGCCGAGGCGCGTGTTCGGCGGCGGAGACGCGACACGTAGATTCGACCCCGTTTTCGGGACGGAGGAAGAAAAATATTGGTAGTAAATTTTACTGAGACGGACGTGCCCACCCTGTATCTTCTCGCTCGCGCCATCCGGATGATTTATCTCGCCGCTCATTTTTTCGGCGATGCGTTGCGCGCGCGATAGAACCCGCATTCTCCCCGGATGCACGGCGCGCGGTATTGATAGCGTGGCCAACGTGCCGAGAGATGTATTTTTCCTCTTGTCATTATTTCAGGGGGAGGGATGAGGCGAGAGGTACGTGGCCGATGCGATCAGCCAGTTGTCGAAACCGCATTCGATACTCTGGAGATTGAAACGACCGTCCTATGCAATTTCACAGACCTCGGAGAATTAATTGTCTTCGTATAACGATATTTAAGTTCGCGAGTCTTTTTCTATCTTTCACATACAATACTAAAAAAGGTTAATTGGTTGTGAGATAAAGAGAGCACAGAGAGAAAAAGAAGTAACCTAAGAGCTAATTAAACAAAATGAATGAAAGTTAATTTTACCATTTTGGACACATTTTATATAATACCGGCGGTACATATCTCAATTAAGTCAATGTCAAAAGTTATAACATCGTCGCTGGCATATAACAGCATAAATTTTCATGCAATATGTCGACGTCACTTTATTATTAACCGTTATTAATTATGATAGAACATATAAGTAATTTACGCAAATTTATTCAGCTTTATTATACGAACCAAAGGATGGTTGATGTGCAATGATGCGATAAAATAAACTATCTAGGTATATTCCTCTTCTCTGTAACTTTGATATCCTCCCGCAAATATTTGCCTTCGATCAGGCATAATGGAGTCTGTACCGACATGCAGTTTCACTTCGCTATGGAATGTGTGCGCAATGAATAGTTTCGTCGCAAATTTAGCTGATTCCCAAGATTTAATATAATAATAAATTTCCTCAGGAGAAAAATATTCTAAACATCAAATATATTTTAACGTTTCTAATATTTGATTTTATAAAATTGAGACTACATTATTTATATAATATTTATGTCACATTGATTGATTAATACGAAAATGACGGCGATTAAAATACAAGATAAATTATCTTATGTAAGTGGTTGCATCAAATATTCGCTTCGTCAGTGGAATTCGCGACTGCAGCCGCTGTTTCGAAAACAATTTAAACTTTCGTCATCTCGACTAAGCTCAAGCGGCCATCGAGGAAGAACTCGCACCAACGAGAGCAAAGTCCGTGACGAAGTCCGCGAGAATTTCGTTCGCTATCGACGAACCAGTTAATCGCTGTGCTTGTCGATATGAAATAAGCACATCACAGTTCTGAAAGGGGGTAGAAGTTAATATTTCTTTCCAAAATTATATCGTAATCGTCTATGAAATTCCTAAATTCCGACAGTATTAATCTTTTGACTGCTTACATTAACATTAAATAAAATTTTCTTTTTATTTAAGAATTAAATTTTAAGTTCTTATGTTGAATATTAAGAAAATGTATTTTGATAATTTTGTACATGAAAAAATGATTCTAGTTAGTTAAATAATTTTACCTGTGGCGCGATTTTTGTGCAGCTGACGAACCGAAATTATTTTCCATGTTACATTCTTTGCTTTCTTTGCTAATAAAATAAAAATGCGACATGCTTTCGTGGATCATGCCATTCAGATGACAACTTCAAAGAAGAAAACTCGCGGGATCCTTTACGGGAGAGGAAATTTGCGATTTGCGAGGAATCGAAACTAGCAGAGAGTAACGTCATTACGCGAGCGGAAAGATTTCGTCGTCGTCGCAAAGGTATCCGAACGGAAATGGCTCTCGATGCCGCAATCGGCTTTGTGGCAGGCAACTTGTCGAACGATGCCATCACGTAAAGTACATTTGAGAGAAAAGTTAGCCTTTCTCCGGTCACGAAAGTCGCCGGTGTATCAAGGCGCGGAATGAAACCAGATTATTACCCCGATCGAAAGAATGAAAGTAATTTCAGAAGTAGGTAAGTTTCGGAACGGAATGTCTTTTCCGCAGAAATATTCGCGCCCGTTACAATGTAGAGCCTAGTTTCTACGGAAATGCAGAGAGACGATAGTAAGCGCTCGTCAACTTTACAAGTAATCCTCCAAATGTGATTTTACAAGTGTCTCTCGAGACTATCGGATTCTTTAATGAAAAGTCGTTGTAGGTAGGCATTTATCTAATTAATGACATTTAAAGTCGACGGTACGAAGGGCTGGGAATGACAATTACAAATTTTCATTCGAAAGTGAACGAGCGACGATTTGTGACTTTAATGAAGACGAACTACCGTTGTTCCTTCATTACAAATGTGTTTGTCGAGTTAGCTGCGCCCGCGGCTTTGTAAGGAAGTCCAAAGAATTTCGAAACTGTTGGACTTGGAGCGAGGCATCTAAGTACTCCCGACTCTCTTGGAATTTCCTTACCGAGAGCAAAAGCCTGTCTCAGACGTCGGCGTGGTGTGATGCTTTAGGTATCCCGCTTGCATCTCGACACGATGGAATTTCCTCTTTCGACCGATCGATCGGGGATTTGTAGTATCCAATTTCCATTATCGATCAACATGTTCTGCTTGTGATAATTATATTACTTAAAGATTCATAAAATATGTATATAAATCCAAAAGCACGTTAAAAACGCAAAGTGGACATGACAATTAATTCGACTGTATAGATCCTAAACTTTGTAAAAGAAGATAGGAATTTAAAATGTAAGTCTATATACATCTTTTTTTTTTGTAAAAAATAGTATGATCCATATATTCAAAATTGTAAACTTCAAAGACAAAGATATTTTTAACTGAGAATAAAAATTAAAGATAGTCTAAGAAAAGTATGTATGTACATTTCCAAAAGTTAGCTCCAGACTATTATTTTCCAGTGATATTAGTTTCAAATTCAGTAAACAAAGCATAGTATAATCATGTTGACCGCGTGAATTATGTGACACTGTGATTCACGGGTGCGGGGAAAGTAACAGTATACGATTTCGAAACGGTCGTGAAGAGGCTCCACAAACGGGACATAAATGATCTGCAAGCGGAGAAATGGCGTCATTTCACGGGCAGTTGAGCCAATCGGGCATTCAAAGTCGTCCTGAACGTTGGTAGAAACGGAGAGATACCCACAAAATACGCTCCTCATTGGCAAACGTATTTCCATCGATGAAAATCGCTTTGGAGTCGCGGATGAATCATGGTACGACTATCGAAAATCTGTTGGAAGGATCGTTTGTGGATTTACATTTTAATTAACAATGCTATCAATCCGATCCCGGTTACAATGTTCTAGAAGATCCGAAAAAATTTGCGTTTTGCAAGATTACACAAGAAAAACGACAAATAACTGCGAGAGAGAACTATTACTTTAAAAATTATTATAATCGTGCCTTTTTCCTTTTTCTCTCTTTCATTACACGATGATTATTAAATCTCTTTAAATTAAATGTCTCGATATTGTCATATCCCATCAAAACCAAATTTATTTCACACTCAAAACCAACAATCTCAACAGTGCTGTCACCGGCAATGACCTTGAAGGCAATGACCTTTCGGTCGAAACCACCGAGACGTCGATCGGTCCTTGTGCGCAAACAAGTCGATGAAGTGGTCTTTGGTGGCCTCAAAGCTTTTACATGGCGACGTCTAACCTGACCCATGTCAACCAACCATGTCAAGTGTCGTTCATTGAATTTGTCCTCCGAGAATTTCTCGTCACGACGTTCTGCTACCTTTTGAAATGTGCTAATATCTGACTATTTCTATTTTCTTCAAGGAGAAAACAGGTAATTTTGCAAATCAAAATAGATAATTAGCTGACTAAGCACTCGCCAGAAATTCTCGAACGTGTCATCGCTGAAAAATATCATCGGCGGTACAGGCGTCTCAACCGAGGCAGGTCCGTGACTAATCTAAATCTCTGAAACTCACCCTCGAAGCCGCATGTGAATGCGCCCAGTAGTCACTTCAATATCTCGCGGGCTTGCCGAGACAACCTCTTCCTACCCTTCTCAAGAGCCCCTCACATTGCTGTGTCTCCTCATTTTTCCGGCACCCTCGTCTTGCGCGCTTGAATAGCTGTGGTCATTAATAACCGACCGCGATGCGCTATTCTCTCCAAGTATTAATTATTCGTATACTACACGGAGAGCTACACGGAAGGGCCAAGCGGATTTTCAAACATTTGGGAAAAAGACAGTCTAGCTCGAATTGAAAAGGATTTATATCAGATGATAATCAATATTTTCCTCAATAATTTCGCGGAATTGTAGCAAAATGCAAAATTCTGAACATTTATAAATTTTGTGTAGAGAATACAAAAATGTCGCAAAATGAACTGCGAAGAAAGAAAAAGGTTTCTCCTTATTGTTGACAATTTAATTTGTTTATTAGTTAAAAGGATATCGCAGAATATAATAATGTTGAAATTCAATTATCGAAATGAGATTATCTTTGTTAGACGTTTTTTGATATTTTCAAGAACTCGCTAAATCCGTCCGCGTTATCTCGACAAATGCACCGAGTAAACAGTATGTTTTATCTGTTATGTTGTTGAGTTAAATCTGTAAATGTTGAATACGATGCACTCGAGTAGTATCAAGTTTGCATCCAAGCGATATAAGATTAGCTACGTCCGAGGCGACGAAAGCTTATCAGTCGTTGGGAAAAGCAAGAGCATCCATGCATAAAGCAACGAGGTTCCCGGATGACGTTGCGAGAAAACAGTCGAGTGGACCATCTTTTGAGAAAATCTTGAAATTGTGCTGTTTCACGGAAATAACATAATCATTTTTTCCAGCCGTTATTAATATACATTATTACATATAAGACGTCGGCTGGCCAGATTGAGATCTTATTCACTTTGACCTGACACACACAGGAATGAACTACTGGTATAATGTCTGACCATATTCAACTTTGTATCACTTTGCGTCTGATAATATAATGACGATAATATAATAATTTATTTTATCGATTATATTATCGTTGAAGTAATTAAAGCTCTTGACGTAATGATATGTATTTTCTCGTGAATCACCGGATATGTCTACATTAATTCCAGGCAACACACATTATATTTCACAGAACCGTTTACAGAACATATACGTTTGTCGCGTGAGGCCGACACCGCGATACAAATCGCTCCGAGTGCAAAACGACTCTCGTACACGTCTTTGTCCCGTTTGCGCTCGTACCGTTCGCATAACACCGTCGTACCGCAATGACCACTATGCAGGGGTGCTATGCAACTCCCCTCCGCGCTGCCGAGGATCGGGATGCATTCGCGTGCGCGTGCAATGCAATGATGCACGCGGACACATTCTGTCCTCTTCTCACGTGGAATTCCACGCGAGAAGTATGTTTACAGCCCCAGGTTATATCGCCGTTATTATACTTCGTATACGTCGTTCGCGTGCCTCGCAGTCGTTTATTAACGCTTTCTTCATTGAATTCCGTACAGCCAATAATCTAGTCAGCCTTCTCTTTCCATATCTCGCGGCTATGTCGATTATAAATGGAGTGGAACAATTTATTCGCGTGCATTGTGAAATTTCTGAAAACGCGTAATAATTCAAGGATCCCGTTCCAATCACCGGCGAGTATTCTTTAGTGTTTAATTTGCTTCGAATTTACAACTAATATCTAACTAATTCCGCATTCATAGAATGTTACATCAATTCGCGATCCCGCTGGTAGGATGCTGTCGCATATGGAAATTGTCGAGAAACTCGTTTGATCGAAATGATGGATAATCGTGTACCTTATAGATACGTGACACGTCGTAAAATATTCATAAGGCAAACATGTGTAAAATAATATTTGCATAGCTAAGTATCACTTGTCATCTCTTCCTCCCGAAGAATCGCAGTTCCGTGACGCGTCATCGCTCTGAGCGCTTCAGATTTATCCCGCTTATATTTCCTCACGTTATTTTTTTCCCATCATCGAAAATAGGACCGCAAATAGCATTTATCCCCGTGATATTACATTGAAATTATTCAGTCGGCGGCACATCAATATCAACCCTCATCGACAGCAATTATTTCGCTCGGGCGATTAACGGAACGAAAAAGAGTGGATGGAATCGAGTCGGACATCGAGATCTCCCGAAGATTCTGATCTCGAACCAGAAATCCACGCCAAATAAAGGCATCGTTAAGATAACTAACGGGACGCTACGGATTGCTGGGTGGGCCTCGCCCAGTCGGGAGGGACGAAGAGAGAGTTTGACGAAGCCGGGGTGGATTTCGGGGGTAGGTCGAGGCCTCGGCTGGGTTGGGCAAACCGACCTAGATAAGTGAATAGTGAATGCACTCGGCGCACCAGGCGCGCTTCTAGACTCCGTGCTGCATGTGTCCCTCCGTGCCAAAACGCTCTGTTTCTCTCTCTTTCTCTCTCTCTCCCTCTACCATCAGTTCGCGGCAGGGTAATACGATTTCGGAATACGAGTCGTTGGTATTCAATGCGCATGTGATGACAGAGGGTGAAAAATTATGCACGCAAAATTGCGCGTTAAAAAACGACGAGAGCGAGAGAAAATTAAAATCCTGAGATATTGATGTGAATAATTAAAGATTTTAATTATTGAAACCCGAACAAGTTATATTATAATAACAAATTTGTTGTAAATACGTATACAGACTTATACGATTTTGCGTACGCGCCTTCAGCTGAAAGTTACAAATGAACATCGCGATTTGCTTAAGAATACTCCAGCGAATGAAATACGGTTGAAAGCTTCAACTGTCGGGCGGTCTTCTTTGCGATGAATGGAAATGGATACGCTGAAAATCGCGGCGATCGCCGACAGCCAAGATAATCTTCCCGAGATTCAGTCAGCGACGGTAAATTAAGCACGGCTGGAGAGGATAAATGGTGCGAGGTAACCTCCAGGAAATAAACTATTGAATAGAAAAGATTTATTATGCGGAATACAATTGAAAATGCGTGACAATGGTAAAAAGATGGAGCGTGACGTACTCTGTAAAACATCCCCGAAAAACACGTCGTTCATCGTTTTCAATTACGGCAAATGACGTTGCTGCAATCAGATCCCGAATCACGTTTTATCAGACGATTAAACAATTCTCTCGCACATACGCGAACAAATTTTCCAACGCGATAAACTCCACGCGATCCCGACTCTCGAAAGAATCGTTTAACTGTTTTATGGCGATGCAACGTTCGACCCTACCTAACGGAATACAATTTGTACGTTTCGCTAAAATTACTAGCAGTCAGACCCATAAAAAGCTCCCTACTTTCGCGAAGTACGTTTATACGAGAGAATCGCTCGCGTTCCTCCGCTTTAAAACATTTCACTCGCAGCAATTTCGATTGTACGGACCTGGCAAGATCTCCGAAGCTGTAGAGGTGTCTAGGTTGCAGCGTGCGATCGGTGGCGAAATCCGTTTGATCTCTGATCCCGGCCGGAGATGCGCAATTCACCGGTGGAATCGGGGATCGCGAAGCCCCGAGAAAACGTGAGCCGAAACTCCGGGGGTTGGCATAATCAAATCCACTTGGTTGCATGCATCGCGCCCAACATTCGCGTCGGAGCAAGTTTCATCGGGGCTGAATGCCGGGCTTTCACCTTTCTCCTTTCTCTCCGTTTCTTCCTCTTTCTCGATGTCCGAGATTCAAAGTGTCAGATGGGAGGATATCATGGATACGATGCGCAATAAAGTACGAGAGAAACCGGCGCAACTTCGCCGGCTACGAAACAACCGGCGAAGAAACAAATCGCGACCTGACGTTTATCTTCCGCGTCAGCTTGTCTCGCGCGCCGTATTGCATGGTATCATCTTCCACGGTAGACAGAGTCTTTAGAGAAATATACTGAATCTCCCTCGGCACGTAGCTTGACCCTCCTCTCGCAGTCCGAGATATTCTGAAAGGATCCATGAAAATATTTAACCCGTTCGCTGTCGGCGTACGTTTAAGAGGGACGACCGCGAACGGGAAAATTATGTCTCCTTGCGCGATTTGTCAGAAACCACATACAGGGGAAACTATCTTCCAGTCGTCCATTTATAAGGTGGCGTGATATGAATTTTAATCTTGACATTTATTAGCGCGTTGTCACAAACGATATATCGTAGAAATTGAGATGTCAGATTTGTCCGAGAGAGTTAATTGGGCGAGGAATAATATACAAGGATGTATTTTACATTTCTTCGTAAACCGATGAAAGAACTTTGTTCGGACACCCGCGGCTAGCTACGGTTCTGCTAACTACTGGAAGGCAATTAAGAACAGTCGATAATTAACCGAGTAATTCCCGTCGGGGATCTTTCACGCACGAGGAGGAGCGATGTGGCCGGGAAGCAATTCCAAAGTACCGCGCTCATTAGAGCCGCCCTTCGCTGGAAATCCTTTGAGAGTGGTCCGTCTCTTCCTCGATTAACTCTCGTTTAGTTAATTAATCGCGATTCAACCGCCGAATATTACTGCTCTTTCAACCGCGTTTTCCCTATAATCGACTTTGCTACTTGACGAGGCAATAACGTCACGTACACATGTATATAAGAATTACTTAACATCATTTAGAGTCTGCGACAGAATCTGTTCTTTCTATCTATACAAATTTATTTCTAATTACATTTAATTAATTATCTATTTATAGTCTGCAAAAAATGTAATTAAACCAAAAATCATCTTTTATCTGTAAGAAAAGATTTTGCTTTGCGTCGAACACCAAGTTAGATTAGCGAACGCGAGACTTGATGAGTTTTCAAGTTTGCAATCATAGGATGTGACATATTCAGCGAATATCATTGAGAATATCAGAAGTCTAACAATAAGCACGTGTCGACAAAGCCGCTGCTACGAAGGGACGGAGTGAGGGATAATCAGTTTGTAGGATTAACTCGTTTTTCAGTTGAGATAATTCGTACCGTGTATTTCAAGTGTGCGACAGGCTTTCCCGTTCCCTCCGCTGCGCTTCGTTGCATTCTCAACGGAATTTATTAATGGCATTAGAGGCGTACAACTTTGCCTCGCGACGCGAGACGGAGGCTGAGCATGCGTTTACGTTATTAATGGCAAGTTAGCGTATTCGCGTGAGCGGCGGTCGAGAAACGGAATGACAGAGTATAGAATCGGCCGAAAAATCCGCTTCGCGCGCTCACACTTCATAAAAGCGATGCGTCACATTCAGAAAAATTCTATTTGTCAGACAATCCCGGTCGAGAAAAAAGGACTGTAATGTTTATTCGATGAAAATTGCAAAACGAGTCCGTTTCGCTCATCTTTTCCAACATACATGTTTTCAACGTATTTATTCTGTCTGGAATTTCACCCTGGAGCGAAGTGTGAAATAATAGACTTGTCGTTATTGATCTAAACAACGTATAGAATAAGAAAAACATCTATATAACCGAAAAATAAACTTGAAACATTATTTAGCAGAAATATGCTGCGTGAAAAGCTAGTTAAAATTACTGCTACGCACTTCTGAAATGTATGAGATATTCATTACTGCAATGTAAAAAACTTCATCCAGCATACATAATCCAATGAAGCGAGTGTTCTCTGCGTTTTTAACTATTCATACCGTTTTAAAAAAGATGAAAGAAACTCCTCTCAGAATAAAAAACCAGTAGCACATACACAATACGAAATTCTACTGCTATAAAAATAACAGTTATAATTGTTAATTTCGTATTGTTACAAGAATTATAAGAGCATTCTACATATAAACTTCTGAAATATCCGACAATAAATATTATTAAAAATGTTATTATTATTAAGTTAATAATAAAATTATTATTAATAATAACAGAATTTAATTTTCATTTCAACAATTTGAGCACAAGATTGAATCTTATCTCAAGCATTTGCTAGTAAACATTTATTAATGAAATATTCGTTGTTTGTTATTTCTCAGGCATTTAACTGCTTCATGATTTAACAAAGAGCATACACAAGTGGATACCGGAAATTTCCGCTGCCAGGACTCAGACATGGTAAGTTACTCGATTTGAAAAACTTCAAGTTCTTTAACTGCACTTCCTTAAAAACTGAAGTCCGGAGTTTTTCCGGAAAAAGGTCAGGATCCCGTAGAAAACCTTCCACTAGTGAGACCGAGGATCATCCCGTCGAAACGAAATTCCGAAGAAGAGAATTTTTCAGTTGGCGATGTTAACAAGAATATCATAGAAAACGTAGTACCGAAGGAAGTCGCTTCTCGAAAGTATCAAGAAGTATTTTCAAAAAGATCCATAATCCTGGAGGAATAAAGCTTCTTCCTGTTGACGATGCCAAGAAGGACTTGTCGTCGGGAAAATGACTGAATGTTTAAAATAAGCAATACGTTGAAATCTGAAATTCATTTAGATACTATACAGAAGGAAAATTTCAGAGTTACGGTAGATCTTTATCTTTGCGATTTCTACGATGGAAATTATTATATCGTCGATATATGGCTTCTATAGCGGACGATGGCTGCGCATCGTTGGCATTTCTATTTCCACTTTTCAAGAGTGCACAAAAACGGAAAGGGCCAAAGGGCTGCAGAAGAAGGCAGCGAGAGCGAAGGGACGGCAGAGAAAAGAGAGGGTGGATGGGGGATAGACAGATTAGCTCTTTACTGCGGCATGATTTAATCTCTGCTCGCCGCAGGCCTCTCAAAACCGCCCCGCGAAATCCTCTACTACCTCGGTCCTACCATTCTCATCTCTTGGTCTCTCCGCTGCCACTTCTCAACCCTTTACACAATTCCTGCGGCGGAGCTACGACGTGCAAACCTCCATTTGAAAGTTTCTCATTGAAACATTCTCGAGAACATCGGAGACTAAATCGTTTAATACGAATGATTCTCCTCGTCTTCTTGCAGAATGATTGATATCGAGAAGTAGACACGTGGCTTTAGATCTCGAGCGCTGCGACACAAAAAATCCTCGGGCGACATGCATTCGATCGAACGGTTCGAGACTTGTGAAATCACTCAAGTCAAAGTGATTTTTAGTCCCGCAGTTGTTCAACGTCAATTATGTATTATTCATGATAGGATAATGGGGATGGAGGTTTTTCCAGTTTGCAATATTAACAAACCACAACCGTGAACTCTCCCGATCCTTCAACTTTTCTGATAAAATATACATTTCGGAACACTGAAATGTTCCGAAAATATTAAACTAATATTTAAGTAGGGTAAACGGTACAGTAATTGACAGGGATATAGTAATTGACACTTAGATGACATATTTGTACCCATAAAAGACAAATTACTCGTTGCGTAATGAATCATAAAGTACTTGAAGAACTTTTTTCCTCAGTATCTTATAATTAATCGCGCGACGAATAGTTCATTTATTATGAGTACAAATATAACAGAGTGTCAATCATCTTATGCTGTCAATCACTGTATCGTTTCCCCTACCTCCTTGTCTCATTTCTTTCTTCTATAAAAAAAAATACGGACTCATTATATTTATAGTGTGGTGGATGACACAAAATATCGCCCGAACCTTGCACGAGAATATAACTTTTCTTTTACTTCAAATTATTTTTGTAGAGATTGCTGTTGTTTTATACTTTGCGAATTATTAAAATAGTTCGTCTTCTATCTTCTTTCTATTTTTTCTTATTTTCTTGTATCTACTTTTAGTAATAATTATAAAACTGAGATACATCATAATCGTACAAATGTGTTTATATTAAGGACGTAATATCTTGTATGTAACCTGATATAGAATATGCATAATGCAGAGTATGCTGCAATTATAAAGAAAAAGTTATAAATAACATCCCTCAGTCAAGATGCGTGAAGGCAAGAAAAGACTTTTCTACCGTGTAACGTGCGCAAATGATAGATTGGCTGGTCTTTGAAGACGGGTCGAAGTTGTATCGTCTGTCGTTGGAGAAGCAGCAGTGAAGCGAGCGAGATCGAAGTTGACATTGTCTGTTCGCTCGACGAAGAATCAGGGTTCACGATTGCGCTCGCATACGTCGGAAGGAAACTCCCAAGACTAATGAAAAATGAGTCGAACGGTTGGGAAAATCGTGTCCATTCTTCTCGCGACCCCAACCCCTTCTACGTTACGTTCGTCGAGTCGGAGCGTCGGATCTTCCACGAATATCGCGAGAGAGTATCATTGCTAAACGACTGGGCGAAGATCGATGATTCGGTAGCGGTGTTTTTCCGACGTGCATGTAATGTCGCGAAATAACGTTCGCGTAATCAATTACGACGTCTCAAAGTCGCGACGTCGTAATGAAAACAGCCGTTCCGCTTCCTTGCTCTCAACGTAGTCGCGTTCTATTACTCGAACCACCACGAATAATGCAAAACGAGAGCAATAATAAGAATCAAAATCGAAAATGCGAAACGATACAAAACCGTTGGCAAAAAACGAACATAGAAGACGGCTTAATTGATCGATGCTCTTGTTACAAGTTACAAGAAAAGAATTGTAATCAAGTTTGCAAGAAGGAAGAAGCTCAATTTCGTGATGTTTTCGAGTAATTGGCGAGCCAATACAAGGTGTTTGCCATGCTCGAAAACGGCAAAGGCATCGTGCCCGTAATATCAGTGATTTGAAGGTGTCTTAGGCACTCGGGTCACGTTTCACGGAAGAGGGACGCTGCGAGGAATGCCAAGCCACTGATAGATCGGCTCGGAAAATAGCGGAAAAGCCTATACCCTCCTTACGAATCTACTACTCGAATCACAGGGAATCTCCGTTGCACCGGGAGCACGGACTTGTAATTAGTCTGCTCTAAACCAAACGTGATCAATCAAGCGGACTCCGCACTGACAGCGCGAAACCAAGAAGGATTGTCCGCGAATATTGGCGCTACGGAAGGGAGCGATACGTGTTTCGGGCATCGTTTCGGAAGAGAAATGATCGTGAGGCACGTGAGGATCCCGACGATGATAGTCTACTTCTGTTGCAGGTATAAAACATTAATTAAATTTCTGATCGATCTTTGCAAGTAGATTGCACTACCATAATCGTCTCTTTCGCCGCAAAATAACGCTCGAGATATTTTGCGAGTAATTCACAAAGCCTATTTCCGTATTCATATCTTTTACCGCGTCAAATACTATACGTTACAAAACAAAAAATTTTTGAAAAACTCACATTGCCCTTGTGGTTTTTGTATATATTGTACATATATGTATTACATAGAGTGTTAAAAAATAGATTTAAAATTTATAAAATAGATAAACTGAATAAAAAAATATTTAATGAATACAGATCGAAAAGTCAAGAGTGGTTTATTTGCGTAGAATCATACGTTACTTTTTTATATAAATCTCTCGGCCTTTTAAAAGCATTAAAATAAAATTGTCGAAAAGTTTGTATTTTCTTTTATATATTTTCTATTATCTATCAGAATATATTGGAATAAAATATTTCGATTGTATGGTATATACAAAATATATTTCGTTAAATATTAATTTTTTGTTTATACATATACTTTATAAGTGACGGCAATTTTCATAATTGAGAAACTTGGAGTTAACTTTCGCTCGCGCCCGCCGAATCCAAAAGTTGGAGACGAGACCGTCTGTGTTACGATGTCACGGCACGTTGGGAAGCACGGAGGGAACGTCGACACAGTCATCGTCGGTATTGTACCACTAAATCAGCCTGCACCCGCGTACCTGCGTACGGAAGTTGCCTGGCACAGCCTAGTGGATAGGTTGCCGAGGTATTCCCTGCAAGCCACCAGTGTCTCGTACGAGCATTGTCGGTGGCGCGAATAACAATGCTGAATGCGCGTCAGATTCTGACATTCGCAGCCGTCAAATGCGCACTGTGTGGCTAATAACGACTGGCTGTATCCTAAACCCGTATTATACGGCCGATGATTTTTCTGCGGACCGAAATTTTTTCACGGTCTGTAAAAATCTCTAATGCGACAGTATTGCCAATGCAGCATAGTAGCTTGAAGATAATAGAATTAGATCACATTACGCAATCAGGGCAATTAATCACAGATCTAATAAGATTGATGCGAAATCGGGAAAGAATTATTATTCCCTTTTTTGACATGGATCTCGTTAAGAATACGCCTCATCGAACTCTAAGAGGAAAGAGAGCTATACTTAATATGTGCACATAAATCTCTCTCTCGGTATACGTACCGAGAAATGAAATGATCGATCATCTTGATACCGCGTCGCAATACATTCATTACCTTAAAAGCTAGGAAAGCATCCCACCCGCTTGAATAAGCAGGTAGATACGGAAAAAAAGAAAGAGAGAGAGAGAGAGAGAGAGAAAATCTCACGCAATATCCAGTCTTGAAGTTGACACTCGGCGAAATATTATAACCGTTTCTACTTGGAGTGTCAAACGGATGATGCACACACCTTTTCATCACGGCGACAATTTCCCTTTCATTTCCATTCGATGTAACGTAAAATACACCACGTATCCTCCACGTACCGTCGTCATTTTCCCGCCGGCTATTTACGCTCGGCCATTGTTTGAGACTGCCTGCGGATTAATTTCCCGGCACGCGGCGGAAGGGACACCGAACAAGTGGCGGGTCGAAGGGTACAATGGATTATTTCGAGATTGTCTTATTACACTGGGTCCCTCCCAAACGTCCGATTTGGCTCCCGTCCGTACCTTGAATTAATTGGATTTCTTTATCTACGACGTGGCGAGAAAATAAACGTCCTACCGTTCACCGAAAGATTTTCTCCGCATCGGCGAAGATAATATTTGTAACCAGCACTTTCTAACATTCCAGCATACGTATCTGACTATAATAGTAGCCCGTCTTCCCCGGCGAAAGGAATGCGATTATCGGAGAAGCCGTGCCCTGTGGTTGACACTTGCGAGTGCTTTCCACCGTTTCTATCGCGCAAAGGGACACACGGTCCCTTCGCGTATCCCCGCGTCGCATTCCGAATTTAGAAGACGTCGTTTGTTCCCGCGAAGTGACGTAGAAGTATCGTCGGCGGAAGGAGCTTTGGATGTCTCGCGTCTGAGATGTGCAGAATACCGGCACGCAGCTATTCAGTATCTCGCGGAATGTACAGGGGATGGCATCGGGACACCCTATATTTGGTTGGTTGGTAGGTCCTCAGTGTATCGCACGTCTTGCTCGAATATTTCCGTAATGATGTACGAGCGAGATACCGCGAGGAGCGCACACCGAGACAGCACTTAGAAAGCTATTCGCCTAACACCCACGATATACTTCTCGCGCCGCATTGAGAATGTTCTTCTCTGCTAGATTCTGGAGGAGATTCTCTCTTCGAAACTGTCACTTTGAATATTCGCGGAGTACTCCCTTCGTAGCTTTTGTACATATATACACTTAAACGAAATGTGAAATGTGTAGTAACGAACCAAAGTGAGAGAAAAAGCAGTCAAAAAAATTCTCTAACAAAAAATTTCAAATTTCCGTTATAAAGGCGCGAGAAAGAGACACGCACGACCAAGTTTCGCGTTTACATATTCTGCAAATGAATACGTACGCGTACATGTACATTCGCAATACATTCGTGCACGGCACAGGCAAAAAAAAAATTAATACCGCAAAGCAATCGTGTTGTACTCCGCGGTTTTGAATTCTAGGGCTCGAATTAATAATTAAAGGATCGGATGCGCTCGCGCGCAATTCTAATATCTCAGCTGATATCGTGGCCAGGTCGAAAGGATCCACGCTGAACTTTTCCCACCTTTCTCACGCACCTTTCTCGTCGATCCCCTGTTTGGCGGTTTTCCCTCCCCGACGTCGCCTCGAAAGTGCATTTCCGCTATCCTTGCCGTCGTCGACTCGACACTCGGGGCAATAAAAGTAAGCGAACGAATGCACGGGCTTCCCCCAATGACTGCGCTGGAAACGTCGAAAAATTCGAAAACACGCTATCGTCGTAAAGACGGACGGATATCACATTGCAAGGATATTTGCGACAAAATGGAATGTAGACAGTTTCGACTGATATACACGTGTTTGCGCCCGCACAGTCAAAATTCGTGCCAACTTCCATCACGAGAAAAGGAAATTTAAATTCTCGACATTATGCATTGTCCCGCCGTTTACATCGTTCGAGCAATAACGTATACAATATTTATACGGGATTCCTCCTTCTATTCGTGTGTGTCACTTACACTGTGGATTCTGTCGCCGGATTGATATTTGTTCGACTGAAGTGACGAGGCATCGATACTTTCTTGAGTTACGAGCACGCTGCGGAAATTTATCGTGAGGTGTCGCGATAAATTTCTGTAGATTTTTATCAAAAGCCCTCGGCAGATTTTCGAAGACACAGTGCGATTTACGGAAGTACCAATATGTACGGAAAACCGTCACTGCATGAACACATTACGCGTCCGGCTCTGCCGGCTCGCGGATGAATTATTGCGAAACTTTCCTGAAATTAACAAATAGCCCGCAATAATGTCGGGAGGTTTTCAAAAGGAAGGGCAAGAGATATTTAGCTTATATATACGAAGCGAAAGACCATTAAAATGTCGGAACGTTGAGCCCCCGTATAAAGTCGGCACATTTATCATCTGGCTCAAACTTCGCCCAATTCTCGCGCGAAATCCCGCACGCTATATTTCGCGGGGATCGTTAAGGATGGCCCCGGGTGCACGGATCAACTTTTAAATGCGATCGCATAAAGCTTGCTGATGCACCTCTGAGATTATTAACAGGCGTGCGCCGCGTACGCGGGGAGGGGGGCAGAGGAAGGAGAGGCATAAATAGATTAATCGGAGCAAAACTTTGCGACTACTCTTGTGCCGCACATTTATAGCAGAGCTTTACAAGCCCGCGACGACTCGTGTGCAAGCACGGCCGTGAATCACGCCGCCCGGCGCGCCGTACAAGAAAGCACTTCATCGTCGGTCTCGTCGTTGCATTTCGCTCTTCGTCGCTTCTAATTGCGCTAATATTGCCGACTGCTACGAGTCGCCGTCGCGTTCGACTCGTCGCGGCGCAAAAATTATGGCGCGATATTTTTTCCTCCCTTCGTTATCGAACTTTAGCCCTGTGGTATTTTGAGAAGGCGAAAAGATAATTGATTTCTAAATTTTGCAATTTAGAAATCAAAACCACGTTTTCGTTATTAAACACAAATGTTTGTATTTTTTGCGATAATATTGTCCATTTAGATACAGTACATATAATGTATAAAGTTTAAAATATTTTAATGAAAATTAAATAATTTTTCTGAACATTTAGTTCTCCAATTCCGAGGATTATCGTTTCGAAGTTTTCGAGAAGATATCCGCGAAATTTTGACGAGGTTTCGTACTTAACGACGATGAGCATGAGCAGGCAGATAAGTTCATCCATCGAGTGGGCTAACTTCGCTAATTTTCGGTGGACAAAGGGGGAAACTTAGGGCGAGATAGATGGAATAGCCGGGAAGTGGACCGGATTGTCGACGTTGCTCGCCGGAAATTTCAGGCCGAGTTCCGTACCAGATGTCATTGCACCTGACAGCCGTGTTCGAATATAATTATGCCAATTTAGTAAGCCGATCCTGTGAGGTGGGAATCGGAAACGACTCGACACGACGTCGCTTGTCTCGTCGCGCGAATTTGAAAGATGCTTATTACTGCGAAGTCGAGAGGGCGTCGAGAAAAGTTCTCGCGCAAAATTTATCGAGCTCGGTCCCGTCTTTACGCCTGAGGAAAGGACGTGTATAATAATTAATTATTGGAAAAAAGTTCTTAGTCGAAGATCATCTGAGAATTCGTTATCTAGCTTTTCTAGTTTCTAGTATTTCATACATGCGCGACGCGATATCTCTTTTGCACCACACGAATAATATCCTTGTTAAAAATAAATTATTTAAGATTGAATTAGTTTTTGCTATTTTATAGAGAACACGATACGGTAGATCGGTAACTCTTTCGGGGAAACTTCAGAATGAATATCAGGTAACGCAGAAGAGCTGTCGAGGGTAAAGCAGAGGAAAAACAGGACAAAAGTGGTTGCACGGATTTTCACATTTTACACAGAGGGAAGAAAAGAGAGAAAGGAAAGGGGTTTCATTTTACAAATTTACACGCTTTCCTCGGAACATTTGAGTGTTGAGGCACTCAAGCGCCGGTAGTTAGTTTCACTACGATGCCTAACTACTTGTCAGGACTTTCTTGGAAAATCTAAAAAATAGACCATCAAGCGGAGCTTTCATTCGCTCGCGAAGATGCTGGAAGACAAAGTGAAAACAACAACGGATACGTAAATGATTTCCAAGTTGCAAAGAAAATCGCAATTAGACAAATTACAGAAATTACTTTTAATCACGTTTACTTACTCAAGTAAATAGCAATCATCGATTTATTTAAAGACATGCAATTTTCATTCACTGAATTTATTTTCTCTTTTGGTCGCTTTTGATTCGCTTGAACTGTATTTCTATTACTAAATGAAAACGGAGTCCTTGTTCTCGTCGGTGTAATGTTAATAAATCTTTGCCTATGGCAGCCACACAGTCAGAAGGAATAATAAGTTAAATTGCTTTTGATTAACTTTACTCCGGATTTACGTGCACGTCCCGCATAAAGCTTGACACGTATTTGTCGCGGCACGTAAAATCTCCATCGCAAGAACTCGTTCGCCGCGACCATCTGGGTCAACGGATATAATTGCTTTTATCTCTTCGAGTATTCGAGCGGCTGACGTTAATCCGGGGCGTACCTCCGTCGTATGTCTGTCCACGACGTAATAAGACTTATTCCGGACTCGACCGTGCGTTGCTTTTTCATCAGCAAGAACGGTCGTAAAAAATTCCGCCGTCTTCCCGCGACGTCAGGCCGCCAGAAGTTCTTCGAGTACGAACCCTGAATCTGAAATCAATTGCGCCCGCGATCCCGATTCCATGTCTCACAATCAGATTTCGAATGCGTGACGAATTGTCGTTCTATGTCTCCCTGTAATTCATTCTTTTAAATTCACGATTGTACGCAGTATCTGTAACGTGTGATTTGTGTCAGTATCATTAGGAAGTTTTTATCAACGTTAGATTTCACATCCTACAAGTATTTGGAACTTGTTGTTGGATTTAAAAGAACATGCAATGAATGTCTTATATTTCTCGTGTTCTCGACGATAGTGAGAGAAAAGGCGCATGGAGAGGAGGTTTAATTAACGGGATGAGAAGCAGATCCCTTTGCATTCGTGTTACGCGGATGCGTGGTGAAGAAAGAAACAGATTTTTCACGAACTGAACTAGGAAAGTTGGTCGTGATGAAAAACGACAGAAAAGACAACGTCGGAGGAGTGCTGCGCAGGGGAGCAGATCGCCTCGAGGCATTGCGGTTGTATCGGGAATTGGAATACGTGATAACTGAGCCTTTTCCGTTGACAGAGTACGAACGTAGCTGCGCACACAGCGGGCGACCGATTCGTCGAAACACGAAATTCGCACCGTGCCGCATTATCGCGATTGAAGGGAACGTTCGCGATAGCGACTACGACAAACTCCTGAATTTTTACGCCGGAATTCACATTAATTAATTACGGTCGCGAGGAAACTTCTATCGTAGATATCGATAACAGTATTGAACGCGAAATATCGTGCACCACATGTTGTATCAATCGCGCGTTTAATAAGTAATAAAAAAGTTTTCAAGCTGTTCGATAAATCGTTGTTTAACGAGAGTCGTGATATCATTTTTGAAACCACGAGTTATTCAATACTTTTTCAATTAATAATCTTAACACGGAGATTCTACGATTAACGGCACTGTCTCGATGGTTTCATAAATACTATTTACTGTTTAGTCTGGTTTAACGTTAAACATTTACGCGGTCGCAGAATTTCTTCATTTAATTTAATTCCCTTCACCTTTCTTTTTCACGATTGGACATTGAAATTTGGAACGAAAACTGTTAATCGCCACACGTAAAAAATGGGATTTTCAATCCGCGAGATAAGTTGTACCACAATTACGAGAAAATTCATCGTTTCATTTAATTCAGATCCGATTCTTCACACCATTAATTCATTTAATATTTTTTCTCGTGAATCATTCATTAGAGTTTGTTGTTGTTTCATTTCCGTCACGATCGTACATCAATTTAAAACTGACAATCGCGAAACTTCCTTTCACTCGTTAACTCAAATAAAATTTCATTTTTCTTGGAATAATCGACGGATGTAATAACCAATAAAAAAATAGAAATATAGAAATCTCTACGCCCTATCGATTCGCCGTCCTGTTTGACTGTCTTCGTTCTTTTCAATCGCGCATGAATAAAACTTTCTCTTGTCGGACAGCGGGTGAACGCGATCGCGGGATCGACGAGATACCGTTGACAGAAGGAAGTCCGTATTGCATGGGGATTAAAGACCGGCACCGGCGTTTAATTTCCGCTCTATCAAAACATGCAGCGACGAGGGTCGAAGAAAGCGAGAAACAGAGGAAGAGAGAGAAAGAGAGGAGGATAGTCGGAATCGTTAATGAGGCCTCCCATCCGAATATAACGAAAGTGCAGCTTTTGAATTGCAGATTTCGACGCAGTTGGATCGTGAAACGAACTGCGACGATCCGCCGGTTAAAGTCACCAGGGAAAAATATCACAGATCGCCACGCGAAATTACAGACGCGGAATGATTTATCAAATCGTTTTACGTTACTCGGCGGCGAAAACATTTACTCCACCGAGAGATCTCGTCGCGATTGAATCTCGCATCGTGCACAATCCTCCCAAACAAGCTTATCCCTCTCGATAGAAAAGAAAACAAACATTGTATTATTCGATAATAAGTTGTCACGTTTACGATATGTATTTAAACTAGATGCCCGAGATGATCTGCGTGGATTCATTTACATTATGTCGCGTGCTTGCGACGCTATCGCAGCATCTGACGCGCATGAAAAACGCCAATGCCATCGTCAATGCATAGGCGCTTCTTATCCCGATCTTGCCGAGCCATAAATAGTTGCGGTGGCATCGATTAATCGATTCAGGCTTTCTCCTCTTTTTCTTTCTCTTTTTATTTTTATTTCTATCCATCTCTTTATCGGGTTGGAGCTTCCGTGTTGCGAGTTATCAGCCGGACGACGCGACTTGGCGTGGTTTTCGTCGCGGGGCAAAATTCTCACGGGCCGGAGAGGAGCATCGTCGACGTGTCGCGGTCGCGAAGATGTCAAGGTTCACTTTCGTTGAAGCGTTAATGTCATGATGGCAGCGCGACGTAGTCGCTTTCACGCTCGCGGGAACTTCAGCGGGATCGTCGACGAGGGGCGACCGCGAAAGAAATCGCTCGCACAAAGGATATTATTGACGCGTGATTGTAAGCTCGCGTTGGAAGCTGCGACGGAGAAGCAGCGGGAGAGGGCAGCGGGAGATCTGTCCCTCGTCCTTACGCGTAGGCACTTGGAAGCATCTGCACGGACAATATTGATGACCGATATCGATGAGCACGCGGTTTCTCGAACGGTTCAGAAGAACGGTTTTCATCGTCGGAGAATAGCGTCGATGAGAATAGCGCGGTGAGAATCGCAGTTGATGGAAAATGTTAGGAATTTAATTCAGCTTACATACGAATGTCCATTTTATTCGGTAGATTAAAAAAAAAAGAGACAATACCGTACATGTAAAGTGCCCGGCTCTATCGTGTATACGTATGTATCACACACGTATCGTTTTGTTTAACTTTAGTATTCATTGAAATTTCACCGGTGAAACATGCTCCGCGGCGCGGCATCGTGGATTTATGAGCAAGCGGGTCAAACCCCGCGCACACAACGCTCCAGATGATGCTAGGGTGAGAAAAGGGCTGGAAGAAACCATCGGCCACAAAGACGTTATTAATATGAGCTGGCAAGCGCAGTCATGTGATCCAACTGGAAATTACTCGGAGCTACCCTCGATCCTCCCCCATTCCACGCAGCACAAGTCGCACCATCCGAATGAGTGTCCAATGTCCAATGTTGTGTCTCGTGATGGAATAAAAATAAATAATGAAACTTGTGAACTCGCGCGTGTCGAATTACAGTTGGCAAGTTCTGTATTTACAAACCTAACGAAATACAAGTAAAAAATTAAGAGTGCATTAAAACTCAATATCTCCACAAAATATTATATATATCGACTTCATGCTGTCGATACAATATAAAATTCGAGTAAGAGTCGCGAGAAGAATACAAGCGAGATAAACTGTACGATACACTGTTTGTTATTTTAATTTATAATTGAATCTATTCGACTTGTACGCTCACTCGCATGATCTGCCAAAGGTCTTCCTGGAATATCAAACGAGCGAGCATCAAACGCGGATTGACATTCCTGCAGGTTCACGTGCTGACATTTTAATTAATTACCGTAGAGCAGTCGCGTAGAGGAGAGCTCTCGGAATCAAAGATCTCGGTAGTTCGCAAAAGCTACGAGCGTGAACGGTGGCTCGATTGCCCGGTCGCGATTGCAAGTGCATTTTTATCTGGGGAATGACGGGGTAATCTGCGCTGACATTTCGTGAAAGCGCTTTATGAGAATTCGCAGCGCCTGTTCTGACAAGTCATTCCGGTGCTCCCTCGTCTCGCACGCGCACGGAACAAAGTCATTCAGATAAAAACACCGCTCGACGTCTAGGCGCTTTAGCCATGTCAAATAAATCAAGCGCGGAATAATCTTGCGCATTTTATCTAATTCCCTTTCTGCCGCAAAGCGCGTATTGTTTTCTCGAGAAAGAAATTTTCATAGATTTACCCCGTTAAGTTCAATTTACGGTAAAAATATTATAAGCGAGACTTGGAAAATCCAAGACAGAGGCGGCTTCTATCAATATTTATATCTTGAAGCTTCCGTGCATCGGCGGCTGTCCCAGATAAATCTGAAAGAAGTGAAGCGACCCCGGGATCGACCTTCATTGAGGATCTCTTCCGCGAAATTGCGCCGTCGCCGCATCATCCGTTTCGCGTGGATTCGCGTCGTGTCACACGTTCGCCGTTTCTCGCGTCGACGGCGATCGGAAAGCCGTCCCCTTTTTTCTCTCCGTTCTCGTGCGACACGGAGTTCGACGCGTAAGAAATCAAATGAAACCGGCATCCGGGAGGGCGATCGTTAACATTCACGAACGAGCACGGCTCGTAAATCATTTTGACAAATGCGCGGGTCGCCGACGATAAATCGCGGGGGAATTTTTAATCCATGAAACGAGCGGAAGAAAGGATTAGGCGGCGATGAGGAATACACGGGCGGAAGGAGGAAGCGAAGAAAATGGAGTTCCCTGCACGAAGTGGGAATAGCCCCCGGCCGAAAATAAGTTTTCGGAGTAGCGTGATGCGCTAGGAGTGAATAGAATGAGTCGCACGATTATATTCGCTGCCCGTCTCGTTTTTTCCCTTCTTTCACGCCTCCTGCTTCCGTTGTTGAATATGAGATGAGGTATCATTCATATATCAAATTTTGTATTTTACTTTCGTATTTTAATTACCCGCGTTATTTATAAGTCTCATTAATTTGTGAATAAATCGCAAATTGCATATAAAATTAAATGAAATATATATTATGCAAATTTTCCCTGAATATTCTCTGGAGCTCCAGCCCACGCGAATTCGATCACAGGGGAAAAAAGCGATACTCATCAAAACTCACTTATGAACCTAGAATATCAAGCAAAATTAATTCCGCGAATGAATCTTGGGATTGATAAATAAATGTTAAATAGTTCGCAGCCGCGTGCGCGATATGCAGCCGAGTGGCAACGTACAACGATGCCGCTTGATCGAATTATTACGTGAGTCACGCAACGTCTTACGCTCCATGCAAGACAGAAAACCAATATAAAATGAACGTCAAACAGACGAGGTTGACGGTGGCGCGGTAGAAATTAACTTACAAGAATTTGCGGCACGAAAGACGAGGAACGTCGTAACTTATTGCGCTCCCGCGGGCACTAAATTAAGACTTCACCTTCACAGAATGCATATACGCTTTCACGAAGCTTATTCACCTATAACGCCGTAAACATGCTGACACACGTTGTTCACTCAACACTAACATCACGAAAATATCAAATTCTTCATCAAGAAACTGACGGGTGCTAACACTGCTAACGCCTACGTAATTAAACGAGAAATCGTTACACTATGCTAATTATAAGTAATAAGCTTCCGGTTATAGTCTGAAAAGGTATCTATGGCCTCATTTTCATCGAATATGTTTAGTACGTATAAAGTAGTAAATTCTAATTAACCAACTAATAATAGAATTCATTTAAGAGGAAATAATGAAATCAGTGTAAACAGTTAAAAGTTTGCGAAAGTATTTCTCCGACTTTCACAAAGTTTCCTCAACAAAATTTCTAATATGGTAAATGTACAGTGACTTTTGATTTTATATCCTAATACGAAAAAAATTTGTATTTCGATTTTTCCTAACATGTTTAAAATTCAACAAAGTTAAATGCAATAAAAGCTAGATTACGCGTTTAATGGACAATTAGTGCCCGAAGCTTACAGTCTAATGGTAAGTATCCTACTGTCAGAAAGCAGGAAGCCGTGAAACTAGAAACGAGCCCCATTGAGAGAAACTCGTGCCTTTAATCTGAAAATCTGTTGTGCGGCGAAGCCGGAAGCGACGGCCGGGGCCATTATTTTCCAATTTTACGCCGCTTCGACGTGCAAAACAGCTTCTTACGGTGTTGACAAGTAGGACGGCGTTGTTGCGGGGAAAAATGGCTGCCCCGGGAGAAGACGAGACAACAAAAAGATCGCGCCGTGTGGTTCCGCGATGCGCGACGAGAAGTATCTGAAATTCTCGCGCGAAGTTTTATCAAGTTTTCGACCTGCTTGGAAGTGGGCTCGCGGAGACGAGAAGGGCCGGGCGAGGGCGGTGATGTGATCGAGGTTGAGAAGGGTCGCCGCGAGAATGCAGCTCTTTCATTGCTATCCTCTCCTCGAACGCATCGTGACTCCGCCATACCTTCGTTACGTGCGCTGCGAGCAACGCGATGAATTATTGTCGTCCACCTTCTGCACGACCCCGGATCTCCTATCACTGAAGAGTCACGTCCCGAGATATCTCTGCAATAATTTCGCGGCGGTCTCAAGATATTACGTGTCATTGTAAATAGCTTTTGCATTTGAGATAAGAGGGACGAAATGAAAGCCGAATTTCAGAGTCCGGGATGTTAGATTTATCTTAATATTTAAATCTCGGTGATGATACAGTTCTCTCATTACGCTTCGTAAATATATCTAGTTTTCCTACCATTTATCCTATGAAAGGAATGTCAAGCTGTTAACATTTAATTTCCGTAATGTATGTACCTCTCTTCATTTATTATGCTTCACATGTATCTGAAATAGCTAATTTGCTTTTAATTTTTGAGTTTTAATTACCATTATATTTCGCATTATTGGTGTCGTTCATCGATTTTACGAAACTGTTATCTAAGAGGTTCTTAAGCTTTCTTATAATCAATCAAATCTGGTATCTTCAACGCTCTCGCTACCTCTGAGACATTGGCGAAATACGGCTTATTATCCAAGCATTACTAGATTCAGCTGCACGATATTAAAGACTCATTAAGCGGCATATGGCCACCAAGAGGACAGCTCGGCAGAATGAGATCAGGAAAGAGAGAGATAGGAGGGGAGTAAAGGGTGTGAAAATGGCAAACGCGGAGGTCGAAAGCTTTATCTCGTAGCGCGTACGCATATCGGAGTCGCGAAGCTCGTGTACTTCAAAATTAAACGGAAATTACTTAAGCTAATAGGTCAGTATCGAACCACCGCCGTGACGTAAAGCCGGAACTACGTGACTGATTTTCCAGCTTCGTCTATCCAGCCGTTCCGCTTGCGGGAAAACGTCTTCAAATCCATTCCGAGAGTTGGGAGAAATTTAATCGCGCGCCCGTCTCTCGGCATAGTACGATCGCGCTTCCAAACACAATGTAAGTTATTTCATCAGCAGCTGTGCCTGTTCAGTTAAGAGGATTTTAAAGAACACTATTCTGAGGTAAATGCAAAACAAGTGAGAAAAATTCGCCTTTCGATATTTCGTATCGTGAGTGGTATGCTCGATACGTTTGGCATTACTCTAAAAGATATACTTGAAAAATTCACAACTAGAAAGGTCTGCATGGAGAGTGGTATTGTGAGGAACACTGTATGACAGCGGTCCATATTTGAACTAGGTCGCGGGCGTTCCAGGCGGAATTGAACTCTTCGTCTCGATGCATTACTTCCGGCTTGCCGTGAAGTTTTAAGTCACACACACACACACACACACACACACACACGCGCGCGCGCGCGCGCGCGCGATTTGTCGATACGTCAGCGGGGCCTATACTTTTTAACGCGCGGTTGATCTTTCATACAAAATATTCGCTTCAGCATTTCGGAAATTAATAAATTTTTAAAGTTTTACGTAACAACTGGTTTGTTGCATTCTATTAAATTTAGTATGGCAATTCTGAACGCGCCCATTCGGAAACTAAATATTTTCAACATTTAATACGTACGATAGACACACGTAATATAAATTGTAGTGATATTCTTCCGGTTGGCTATATACGTATACGGCAATATTATCTTTTTATATTTATTTCTTACAATATAAAATATATCGTAAGATCGTCGTTTTAAATTAGTCGATTATTATTAGATTCGCTGTGTTGGGGCTATATGGATACGTACACGGTCTTACGTCATCGCGAACTGACGGCGTCATCGACAGGATTACAATAGCAAACACATATGATGATAGAATGCATATATAACCACGATCGAACCTGTTATTCTACGTGAGCTAACAAAGTGTCACGAAAATAGATGTCGATATATGAATATCGAGGGCTCGACAAACTCATGATTATGGAACACCTTTGGGAGCGCTGGGCCCTTCGTGCCCACCAAATAGTCAAGCGAAATTTATACGCGTCAACGTGGACGAGCTCATCTAAATGCTTCTCTAAAAGCCATCACATTTCCGCTCTCTGTCCGGAAAATCACCGCGTTTCGAACTCGGCGAATAGAAGAACTAAAGGGACATTCAATCACGCTCGCAAACGGTTTTCTGTACTCGCTCTTTTCGCATTCACTTAACTTCCACGATCTTCGATTTGAGACTAAACCGTCGTATTGTACCATTCATACCGACGACATGGTGCATTTGTAGACACAGCCCGAATTCGCGATTTATTTATGTCTTCTATTAGTGACAGAGAGTCTTCTCCGAGACTGATGCTGCTTCTTTTGAATCGTTTGAACGCAAGAAGAAGGATATCTTGCTTTCTTAGATAAACGGCAGCCGTGCAAGCGAGCGAGCATCTGCTTAGTGGACGAAAGTGAACGCGATTCATTCGATGCTCGAAAACAAGCGATGGAAATGCGCCGAGAAAAATTTTCTCTCAACTCAAATTCCATATATCAGATCTAGATTTCTCCCACTTTGACTGTTTGCACTCACGAATTGATAACCGACACATCGCGGCTAAATTATGAGGCAACTTGGAGGCTCGCGGTGATGATAAGTCATGTCGGCGACTGTCCGATAGCCAGCCGTCGGATTGTAGCTTATTCATGGCGATGATGTTCTAATTTCACCGAACAGTGGTCTGATTTCTCTCGCCGACAACGAAGCTGACATTCCTGCATTCCGTCCACCGGAGGATTAACGGCCGTCACAGATCCGACATCGGTGCAGGACGAGCCAAATCGTCGATCTTCTTCGGGAAGTGATCAGAGAATTCGCGGTTAGAACTTTGCGAGTCGTAAAACGCAAATGGCTTGAAGGGATGGGAGGAGGACACGGTGGCGTTCGCCAGTTAAAATCGAACTTGCGCGGTAACGCGGAACGGATACATCCGGGACGGAAGAGTGTTTGTCCGCGTTGAGAAAACATCGTAAAAGGTAAGAAAGTGGAATCTGCGTTTATTCCGGATTGACGGTCTCGATAGACGCGTCACTCTGTCGATTTTCCTTCCTGTTTTTCCTCTGACGACGTCGATACCGACGAACAAGTGGCCGTAAAGCTGATGCTCTCGAAAATAAAAGCTGTACAAAGCATCGTAAACGTAAAGAAATTATAAAAATTATGAGACAGAGACAGACAGATAGATAGATAGATAGAGAGAGATAGAGAGAGAGAGAGAGAGAGAGAGAGAGAGAGAGAGAGAGAGAGAGAGAGAGAAGGAGGACAGACAGTCTGCGCAATGACATTATCAGAGAAATGTCTTCAAGAAGACAACTGCTTCTTCTCCTTTGTCTGCGCTTTCGCTGCATCTAGAGACGCGACGAGGCGGTATTAGCAACCGCCTCGCAAACGGTGTTAACGTTTACAACAGGAAACATCGTTTCATCCAGCCGCCTACAGCTCGCATACCAGAGTTTAATAAATGTGGATACAATACGAGCCGATATTCATTATTCGTTGAGTTGAGAATATTTCTTCATCGATCTCGAATGATATAACGCCAATAAATTTTCGGTTTCATCGATTTTAAAACATATTACATAAACGCTTGGCTAAAAAACAATATTTCCTCGTAATTAAAATTTCAACAAGACATGCAATCGCCAAATGGTCAAGGCTGACCTTGGAATTATTATCGGACGGATGGATACGAATAGTACGAAGGATGCATGGACCGCGAGAAATCACGAAGCGCGCGATATGCTACGGCAATGAGTCAGATTATGCAGCTGCTTACCAGCTAGACCTGATAAGGGTAATGTATTACGTGATAGGCGTTAACATACATCCGCTGTAAATTATAATTTCATGACTTCCGCGATTAATTCTCGACAAGGGAGTTGTGAACGCTGAGATATCGGAGCGTGCGAACGAGAGAAGCGGAGATTTCGGCGCAGAGTCAAGGACTCATTACAGCTGTCATCTTACAAATTGGGAACATTGTCGACACGCGGTTTTCCATTTTCTTCTTTTCTTTTTTACTTTTTTTTTTGGTCTCATTGCGTTCTTCGGTGCACCATGTATCTTCTCATCGGGATTAACAGCGTCACAAACGCGACACAAAGAAAACAGGTCGTGGCAATTCGGTCAAATGTATTTTCCCCCCGACCTATTTTTTCGAGGCTTCGTGTTTTTGACTTCGAGATACGCGAATATTCACATGGACATTTCGATTGCTTGTAACGATGCGCGATACCGAAGGGACAAAGTTTCCAAAGGCGCGTAATAGTAAACATCACGAGTGAAACCCCAGCCCACATCGACATTTTATCAGATACAAACGTATCCCAGTTTTGCCGCATACCTATATACTTATGTACCGCCTTTCTGCGACTCGAAAAGCTACGCTCGAACGGGCGCGTATTCGAGATCTATCGACGGTCATGTAATAACACGGAAAGATTCGAGCATCGGGGATGAAAAATAGCTATACTGATATTCAAGCGCTTCGCATCTTCAAGAGAAGAAGAAAGTACGCAAGCACGAATCTACGTACACCCATAGGGGAGAGAATAGAAACCAGTAGAGAGTGCCTAATATTTTACATTAAAATTATAACATTTCAACATTCATTGAAATATTGGCGAGGTCGGGAGCTTCTGATAAATATTTGTATGGGGACCACAATTCATATGGGCATCCCTATACGAATTATCCCATCTAATTACAAAACCAAGCGGATATAAACAATTGTTTCAGCGGCAGCGGTTCCCAGGACGGCGATTCCGAGCGCCGCGCCGGCGAGGATTAGGATCAGATTTACTCGGGCCCTTTTGTAATCTCTCAACGCGGACGCTCGAATAATAAAGCGACGGTTGCGCACCTCTTGTATATACTTACGACACCATATCGCTCTATTGTTCCCAGTGAATAGGGAACTCCAGGATGACACTACGTTCGGATTACCAGCTTTCAGGGACGAAGGTTCGCGCGCGAGAGATCACGGCGACTCCATATTCATCACTCTATTAAATAATGTATCCGCGCAAAAACGGGCCTCCATTACGTAATTGCTTCCAAGAGAAGAAGAGCCTCGACTCAGACTGTGATTAAGAGCTCGTCTGCGCGATCGGTCACATTTGTTTCTACCTCCTTATAATAATCCCAAAATAATTTAAAGTTACCTGAAGGAGAGGCTTTATAACTGACTAGGCAATTAATTGAAATCTTAGTTAACTTTAATTAATTTTCCTCATCGCGATAATAGTCTTAACGTTACGTATCGTCAGTTGGATTTATAAAATCCAGCGCGAAAATTTCTGTCCGCGATATCGCGTCTCCGCGAAGTGCAAAGTTTTGTGCAAACATTAGGCACAGCGTCTAATCTGCGCTGACCTTTATCAAGCATGAAGAAAGTACAACGCAGCATTTTGTGCAATTTCAGAAGCTCCTACTTCCCTCGCACTGCAATCCAACAGCGTAATTATGTTGACCTTCGAGGTAGATTTCATCGTTGGATCTCACATGCCGCGAGCAGATGTAATACTTGGTAAAAGTCAGTTCATCAGCAAGATTACACTATTACTGCGGAATTGGGCCGCTAGATACCGGATGTATGTATATATAGCGCAGAACGTCCTTCCCGAAATCCCAATTTCATTGGGGAGGAGAGGGAGGGGGAAGGCTATAATCCGTGCGCAAAACGCCCATCGATATGCATGTAACTGTGTGCGCATAATCGTCCGGTACAGGACAGATTGACGATGAGGAAATATGAGAATGAGTATTCCAATGTATCGAATATTAAATTCATTTTGAAATAATTCTTTCTGCAGCAATTCAAAAATATACAATTATTGACCATTCATCGATAAACATGAATAATCTTCTTATTACATCATTTACGACTGACAATTACTGACGAAATTTTTCAAGATTACTGAGAAAAAATAAATTTCGTAGTCGACGTAAAAACTTCTTACTTACATATACTACGTAATAATCATGCATATCTAAATGGCAATCTATCTTCAGCTTACTGTTAGTCATAACAGTAACACATTTTGTACAATTTTAGAACAGTTTGCTCGGCCATAATTTTTTTCTCCATTCACGACGTATCGTTTATGTGGGAGAGTCGAAAATTAAATTAGTCGCGATTTCTAGCGTCCGGTTGTGCATCAGGTTGATTTCAGGAAGGAATATTCGATAAAATAAAGTCGCTCGTTATCGAGAAGGCCGAGATGACGAAAAGTGACATTTTCGTTAATTGAAATTCGCCTTCTTAACAAACCGTTGCTATTTTTCTCGTTAAAATGTCATACAGCAAGAAACTGTGCAATCGCAAAGCATCGTCTCAACTATTCAGTGGACAACTATTCAATGTCCAACAAAACTATATGTAGTACAAATGAAAACGCGTTTCTGTTTGTGTCATTAATTAAAATAATTTTCCATTATTAATTAGATAGAAAAGAAGAAAAGAGGAACTCTCTTCTCATCTGAATTCGAAGCAACTAAATTTATTCGCGAGACATTTCTCATAACGTTTTTACATAATAATCAATAATCTTCAACCTCTCAATTGCGTGAGCGCGCATTGCATTTACATAAAAAAATCGCGATGGCAGTTTTACTAAACAGCCAGTAATTAAATGTGCCATGTCGAGCGTAAAAATTTCCAATGTACAAAATACACGCATGTAACACGCGATACATAAAACTACGTTAACTGTACACTTGCCGGCATTTAATTAAACTTGACGACACTGCGAAATGTCGACTAGCTGCTATTGACACGATGTTTTTTTTTTAATTTTATCGAGCAGTTAACATGTTATATAACAAGAGGTGTGTAAATTGGAAACTAAATGTTATTCTCGAGAATATTTTTGTTTTTACCGCTTGCAATTCCACGAAACTGTCGGTACCGGCTGGAAAGCTGCTGAACATTTTAAGACATTACGACTTGGGTTAGCAATTCGAGGATAAAACTGATTCTTCATGTTCCCCGTGTGTTGCGGATATCTAAATATATCGCGTACATCACGCTTCTTGAAGAAATTCACAGCACGCAGTTTCGGACAAACTTTCGGAAATCCCCTTCCTCCTATTAAACTTCGTAAACGGAACTATCGCACTCTATCACGTTTTCAAACCTGCAAATCGAGCCCCGCGCATCGCATTTTGACGTAACATAAATCCGCGGAGATCGTCGCGTCGAAATTGATTTCCCTGGGGAATATCTCGCTTCTTTAAAAAAACAAAAAACCGACGCGCACTCTGACTCTGATGCAACACTCACCAATGCAGACGACGAGCGCCACGGCGAGAATCGGCGGGAAAGCCCTCGAGGACGAAAGCATGCTGCGGCCGGGATCTCAGCGAGACTAAGTGGACGAGGATAAGCACCCACGGCAGGAACGAGGAGAGTCACTCTCGAGCCACTTTCGAGCTTCCACGCGGGACCGGACGTCGGACTGACGGTGCCGACCGGAAGGGGCGGGACCGAAAGAGACGGGGAGACGGTGGACCCGCGCGGAAAACCGCGGAGAACGTAGGGAAAAAGGCACTGCGTGCACGGCAGCCCGGCTCGTCGATCACTGGTAACCCCGCGGATATCAACCGTGGTCCACACCCTCGATTAACACCGAGGATCGATCTCGATCCCCCACTGGGTACGGATCTAGGACGCAAATGATTTTCCTCTTCTTCGCCCTCCAAGATTATATATTCCTTAATAATGTTGCCTTCACGAGCGACCGACGCGGCACATCCGCGCTTATCTTTCCTCTGCTCTTTGCCCCCCTCTTTCGTACATATACCCCCCCGCGCGATTAATCGACAGAGAGCGTTCGCGGGTGGTACCCCCGATTCGGTGGGTGAGAGGCAGGCGGGGGCAGAAGGGTGGCTTTTTACGGGGAGGCGAGTCCTATCGTACCGTACGTCTGTTGCGGCGCCAACGTCGGACTGACTTTCTCTACGTTACGGCCGCTCTGCAGCAGTGGCGGCGCGCCGCGCCGTTCCGCGCCGGACCGCGTCGTCGCGCGGGTACATCCTGCGTCACGTGTGCGCCCGTGGGCGTGCTCCGGATGCAGCGGACCGCCGACGCCGCACCGCGCGAGGGTACCTACTGGAGAACGCGTCTCACGGACCCCCGGCCAAGTGGTGGACGCCTCAGGTCGGGGAGTCGGCCCGACGCGACGCGTGTCGCGCGATCCGTTCTCACCGTATTCACGGAAACAACGTAAAACTGTCGTTTTTAATATATCGTCACTGCTACTTCACTCCTAAAACATTTGGATTGACGTTCATTGCAACTTGCAGCAGTTTATAGTGCTAAAAGGACCAAGTGTTTAATCGAATTGCTTAATTTTTTTCAGTAACCAGTGAATGCATTACTCTCAAGAAGAAATCCGGCTTATGACGAAAATCAACTTTTCGAGAAAAACCCATTTAAGTTTAGCAATAATGCTTTGGATTTATAGGTCAGACTCTAATCCAAGAAACTACTATTGAATGCGTATTTTGTGCAATTTAAATTTGTATTTGTTTTACATATAATAAATTTAAAGCTTAATTTTTTTCCTTTTTATCTCTTCAAAACAAATGGAGAAATTAAGTGAAAAAAATAACATAATATAAAGGATATAGGAGAAATAATAATATAAAATCTCCTTCTTTTCTAAAACACAATTTCTACCTCAATTTTAAAAATAGTGACCTCGGAAAGTTTTAGTGAAAAATAAAGGGTTTATAGATATTAAAACTGTCAAAAATCTAAAAATTTATAAGTCAGAAAAAATATATTTTTTGATAAAAGTTTTTGTATACAAATAAAATAATAAAAATTTGGCATTGCATAGATCGATATCTTGGCGCGATTTATTGTGTTAGTGATAATCATATTGTTCACCATTACTTGCTTCCAGACAAAAATTATCCATTTTAATGAAATATTATTCGTTGCTTTCATCGCGGCAACAGTAAAGCTCGCAGCAAATCGATACGTAATTAGAAAACTTATTCATTAAAATACGATTAAGATACGAAAAATGTTTTAATTAAAAGGACTCATTCCGAAAAACACTCAACGTTTCCATTTTCAAAGCAGACTGCTCTGAGAAATTTTTGGCCGAACAAAATTACACGACGCCACATATTACGGCACGAAATAAAGAAAACTGGCAAAAACCAGGAAACGACTTACCGAGTAAATTCTTCAGTGCGAGAAGTTGCATTTCGCCCGCAATCCTTCAACGAAGCTGTAAACGCATTTCATGTTCCCCATCACGCACTACAGCGCACATGCCAGTTTACATATCGAGTTATTGCAGTATGTATTCGCGCCGTAGTTATCGGGGAGTGTATACAATGTGTGCGCGTGCATATAATGCGGCAGCAACATAGTGCCATGTGGCATCAATCATAGGATTTCCTGCAGGTGAAAGGCCAGTCAGTTCCCTCTGCGCGAATTCGCACCCCTACCCCCTCTTTCTGTCCCCCTCTCTCTCTTTCACCCCTGCCTCTATCTCTCGCCCGTTGTTTTTTAAATTCAACTGTTCCTATCGAAATTCGGCAGATTTCGAAAATCTTGAAAAAAACGGAAATAGAGAATGACAAGCATAACGGAAATAACAAGAAAGAGGAATTGAATTTTTATTCAGATACAGTATATATTTGTTGGAAGAATAAAAAATTTTTTTTAATAAAAGACTATGGAAAACCGTGAAAGGTTTATATGAATGAAATATTATGCCAAGAAAAAATTAATTTATTAAATCACATCATAAATTTTGGAGCGAGGTGATTTTCTAAGTTACAAAAAATATATTTAAACAATTATAATTTTTATCGCATTATACACATCAATTATATACACGGAAAATAAAATGCCAATAAAGTGCAAACATTCGTATGGCATATAACGTTACCTCGATTGGACACGCGAAACGTATGATACTCCATCATGAAAAAATGTGATATTGCAATGTCATTAATATCGTTTCGACTGTTCCATCAAAAGTTTTCCAGTTTTAAAATTTTACGAGCGATTTAGCTTATCTCTAGGTTACCTCCCTAATGCTACGACACTGAAACAGGCAGTAAAAGTTAGTTCTCCCTTAATTACTAATTAATATCAACTGTAGATAGTGGACGACGCGGTTAATGGTGTACTGTGCATCCGTAAATAAAATGTAAAGTAGACGATGAACAAAGTTGGACGATCGTGGGCTGAAAAATATATAAAATGAATGGCTTTTATTTTTAAGCAAGTTTATTTAATGTAAAAATGCAGTGACTATAATTTTACACTTGCCAAAGTAAAAAACCTTTAAAGAGGATTTTTAAAAATATTTTTTTTATTTTTCAATAAATGTATACATATGTTAAATATTACAGGAAATGTAAGTACATGTCACCTTTAAAAAACGGAATGCCAAACCTGCGAATAAAATGACTGCGAATAAAAAGGTAACGTTCATACAAACGCAGGATTAAATTATTTATTTATGTGTAAAACACATTTGTGATGAGAATTAAATTTTTTGAACATATTGCGTATGATCGAAATTAATTAAGGCACAGTTTCCTACAGTTTATAAGCTTCACATTGTTATGGAATATTTACATTGCTAAACACACGTTGGAATAGCAGGTGAATTGATACATTATTTAACTCATAAATGGATATTTGAGATAACCGAGCAACATGTACAAAAGATCTCATCATGTCCTTTCAAAAGAGCAAAATTCGCTTTTTACTTTGTAGGTCATGATATAACTTTGCCGGAATATCGACGCCTCTAGTACACAGCAGTGGAGCATGAACCTTGATCAGTGAAAGTCGGGCAATATAACTTATCAAAGATCCGATAATGACCTATTGTTCAAATTCTATTTATTATTCATAGTATGTCATACCAAAAGAAAAAATCAAGTAAATTATTAAATGAGAGAATATTTTATCGTCAATAAATATAAAGGTACAATTGTAGAAACATTCTCAATGTGCGTATATCTTGCTTTAAAAAAATGAAAACGACAAGTAAGCATTAATATTTTACTGTCACTTCTTATTTATAAGAGACGAAAATAAAAAATTAATTAAAGGTCTCGTTAATAACGTCTGACGGATTATTCGCAAGTGAGAGATCCGAAGCTGATGGCAGCACGTTCTTGATCTTCAACAACAGTAATGATTTCTGCCGCAGCAGACTCCATCTGTTGGTTTCAGCTGCGCTACCGACAGAGGCGGCATTGCCAGAGATCAATGATCGTAAAAGATGAAAGGCGGCACGCCGCCATTTAAAGGTTTCGCAATGGCTTCCTATGAGTGACGACACCTAGGTTCACTCGCTCAGGATCATTGCAATTTTATTTGGAAAATCGGAAAAATTCAAGGAATTTTCGTTCCATTGAAGGAGACAAGAAAATTCCAATTAATTACTGGAAGATTATAATTTCCTCCGCTTCTCACTAGGAGCAAAATCATTTCCGCTTCTCTTTGAATATCGAGTTTTCGCAGATCATCACTAAAAAGCTTGTTACTTGAAAAAATCCATTGATTACTTCCATTGTTGTTCGCAACAATGCAAGAAAATTAAACGAACTACTACAGTGTGTTCTATTAATTGATTATGCTTCTTTTCTTTTAATTATTATAACTTTGGCGTGAAACGTCTCTAGAATCGATAGCAAATATCGACATTCGCTTCGAGACTTGGATATCGTTCAGCAGGCGTTTCGCCTCGGCATCGATACCGGAGCTCGACGCATCGCCGCGGCATCGATACCATACCTGTTTCGCGACTATCATCCCTAGGTCCAAGTGACAACGAGAGCGGAGTGATAGCGTATGGTAGCAGCCGCCGTGAATGGGCGGCCAGAGTGCAACATGGCGGACTGCGAGTCGGAGGTGCACCGCTTGCCAGCCGTAAACCAGGACGGCAGTGCGAGGAACGTAGCGACAGCCGTGACAATGGTGAACAACAACGCGCGCGTGATGCAGCATCCGCTGGCCGCCGGGCCGGACAAGGACCCGGTCGACCAGGGGCCGCGGTGCGTGACAATCTACAAAACGGAGACGGGCTTCGGGTTCAACGTACGCGGCCAGGTCAGCGAGGGTGGACAATTGCGGAGCATCAACGGCCAATTGTACGCGCCGCTGCAACACGTCAGCGCGGTGCTACCGCGCGGCGCCGCCGAGAAGGCCGGCGTCCGCAAGGGCGATCGTATCCTGGAAGTGTGAGTAAAGGATCGCTCCCTTCCGCCCGCGTTTCTGATCTCACCTCTCGGTGAACTATCAGGTTGCGCCCGACTCCGACGACCGCTTTGACGAAAACGCGACACGCTCCGATGCGGTCTCGGTTACGAGGTACGGAGACGATTTCTGCGCCGTATCGCGCTGGAATTCGTACACTGAAGCAATTCACGACTGCAGCCCGAGGAATCAGACGCGAGACGCGTCTGCTGCGTTGGTCTCGGCGCGTTTCGGAGCACTCGTGTAGAGATGTGTCGTTGGATACATTTACGCGCGAGTATTAAGGAGTATTACGAATCCTGAGACTGTTGAATGAAAGATTTGCAAAATGAATAACGTAGGAAGCAGGAATGTACAGATGAACGCACTGCGATACTCCAAAATCAAGCCAGAATTTGGTTTCTATATCAATGATTTGTACAGTTATTAGAAATTGTTGAAGTTTAACTGTTATTTTTTATATTTATAAAATTCGTGTTCGCTTATGATCTGTACAGCATTGTATTTGTGCTGGTCGTCACGTACAATGATAACAAGAAGGAACGCATATCAAGAACATACATTTTTCTTCACATGGAGAATAACATAATCTGAGACACAAGTTTCGTATCGAAATGTTACGATAGACACAATGATAGAAATAATTGTTGCTTAAGTCTGAATTTCTAGATACTATTTAATGTTTCGAAAAGTTCTTTACTATGACGCATAATTTATTTCTATCAAGAAGAAATTATGTTACTTTACTGTTTGTAATTAATAATTAATTGCGTGAAAGAAAAGGAAAAAGAAATGTATAATGTTAAAGGATAATAGTATTTTAATGTCTCAATAGTCTATAAAAGATTAATGATTCTTAATAATAATTGTAACTTGTGTTCTCTTCGATTCTTCGGGGTTTTACGTAAAGCTCAAGTATGATAAAAACTTGAAATTTGCAAACCATTTACAAACAGCTATTAATATTATGCAGTTTAAACATTTTCCTTTCAAAAGTCTCATTAAATGCGTCTTATACGACCCACGCGTTATTCTTGTAGGGATGTCTAAATGTCCTTCGACTTGTAAAACACGATTAGGAATGGATCTGGTTCTTTGTTTTCCGCTTGATAATCGGAATTTCATGTTTCATTTAAGCGATCAATGTTAAAAGCTACGTACGTCCTCAGTCCGCGTTTATTTAAGGTACTTCACGGGGATACATTAAACGCTCGCTAGCTGTATGCATATTCATCGAGGATCAATTGCTTATATAGTCTCGCTTGGCAACTAGCCCTGTCCGGCGTTGTATGTAACTCCTCAAGGATTACAGCTCTAGCTATCGCACACGCAGGCAGATTTAGATAAACTTCTGATGCTACTCAGAAATCCTATGAGGATTGAATTCGCTTAGAGAGCAATATAAATTATCTTCCTTATATCCTTCTAAAACACTAAAAAACCTAACTGGCATTCAGTTATCGCATTAGGGATAGCGGCCAGTCGAAATTTTCTCTCTATCGCAGGGCTTATCAGAAAATACAGAGGCGTCGCACAGATACAGATTACACATTACGCGTACACTTTTGGACGGGATAATCGTTGGACAAGACAACGCCAACTGACGCTGACACGATAGAATCCGAGAGAACAGTACACATACACATGTGCGTGTATCCGCTTTGCAAATTCTGATGTAAGAACGATAAAAACAAGCGTGCACGATGCGTGACGGAATACGTTCAATCTGTTTGAAGTCTCGTTTGCGAAGCTTAACAAACGCGACAGTTGCAAAATCTCCCCGCGAGCTTCAGACCGGTTCTCTCAGTCGTAGATTGGTTAAGGGGATCCTAAAGTGACAAAGTTACCGATCGAGCATTTTTTATTTTATATTCATTAATCTTTTAATTGCCTTTATAGATTTAAAAATCCTTTTGCAGAATCAAAGTACAGACAATAATGCAATGTGTACGTGAACTAATTTATTATCTCGATTTAGAAGATCCGATAAGATTCTTCAAGAAAATTCCGTTTGCGGAAACTCATTTTCTGATTGATATAAACTCTACAGCTTTTATATCAAGTACATGTTGTGATGAGTTGACAGCTCGTCTGTATTTCGAGAAACCATATTGAGGTAGAAGTAGGTAAAGAAAATTATAATTTAGTAATTATTTCTCATTTCCCATATGAAATTGGAGGTTCCGCAAATTATTTTTGCATATATTGTTATCGTGGAGAAGGATTTTACGTTTTGTCAACTTAACACGGAGAAAGGTTATTACTATGAAAATGGTAATTTTACTCATACTCAATCAAAAAAGTCACTTTAGGATCCCCTTAATATCTCCTGACGATAATAACAATTTCAAATATTTCGATTATCAAAGGAGATATCATTTCATGCAAGTTTCATACGAAATGTTACTTATTTTACGATATGTTAATTTTCTTTATAGTACCCTTTAATGATAAAATACATATCTTCATACAACTGTTATACTGATTAATTTTCTTATGTTAATAATTTTTTATATTGATATTAATAAAGTAGTTTTAATATTTAAAATTAGAAATTATAATCTAATCAATAAATAATAAATCATTTCCTACAATTTGAAAGTGGTATCTAGCATAGATAATTAAAATCTCCAAAAAAGAAATAGACATGTTGTCATTCAATATTCATAAAAGTAATAAAACCTAATTATTACTCTAACTAACAAAGATTTGGGATTTGATCGCGATATATGGTGAACATATTAAGAAAGCCAAAAAAAAGAAAAAAGAATTCCCAATTCAACTCTTAATCATTAATGAGATGCTCTGTTTTATAAATGGTCACGGTTATGTAATAGATATTATTTTCATTCATTTTTCTTAAAATGCAATTTGTAGTAAAGAATTAACTTATTTATCGTTTATTAAAATGTAAAGTTATCTGTATAATAATGTCGAATAAAATAAATTGATAAAACTTGTGTATAAATATACGTGATTATTAATCTGCGTGTGATTACTCTTGGATACCACGATATCGCAACAAATCGCGATGAAGCAATCCTTCTGCGAACGATATCTAAGAATGGCCGTTCTTGCGGCGACGAAAATCGCTCTCAGCTTTGATGAGGGCTCGACTTCTCCTCGAATTCCCTGTCGACAGGAAACCTCGTTCCTGCCTTCGGCGAAGACGAGCAGGAAATTTCGATCGCCGTTTGACGACGCGAAAGTAACCCGCGTGCGAGACATGCGAGGGGAGGAGAGCTCTACTCGCGCGCGAGCATTGGCGCGCGATATGGGCGGCCGCGTAAGAATATAAAAGCAAGAAGACCGGATGACTGCTAACTGTTTGTTAGTCTTGGGTTTTAAAGTCCGCGCGTCTGTCAGTCCAGAGACGTAATATTAGTGCTTAGTGTATGCTGCCGCCGCCACTCCCGCTCATTCATTTCGTTTCCTCTCTCCTTTCTCTTCCTTTCTCTCTTCTCTGTCTCTGCACTGCGCGTCCCGTACGATTAGCCCCTTATCGATTTATCTTAAGTTGAACTTTTCATGCTATATGTATAATATGGCAAGAATATACATATTCATCTACAATATATTCTTGTTATACAAATAAAATGTATAAATATAAATATATTTAATAACAACTTAAAAATCTAAGATTCTAATACCGTGCAACAATTATGAATTTTAAGATTTATCTATTTGTTTTCTATATTTTTTAATATTTTTTTTATAATTTCATGTAAAATTTTATACAGTAAAAT
>VBVR01000171.1:7246-69094 GCA_011638315.1 Tetramorium parvispinum | reverse complement strand
ATATATATATATATATATATATATATATAATACGTATTAAGCCTTCCACCGTCCAACCTTCATGTATTTATTCTCCTTGCATTGTATTCTCCTGGTTTCCGGGAGTAGAAAAAAAAATTTTATCTACGTTTTATCGACTCTCCACTCTCTTATTTTCAATCGGCCGCTCGATAAAATATGCCGCGCGCTCTCCACGATAGATTCACCGGGACAGGATGCACTTGCGTGTCCGCGGCGCTTCCGCACTTGCATTGCTCCTTTTTGTCGGCGTGAGCGCGACTAAATGAAGCTTCCTGGCGGTCGAGGAGGCGCGATAATGCGCGTTGCCCTCACCGGACCCTTAATCCCTTTGCGACTCCAACACATGTCGATCAGATAATTCCGCGCGTCATCTGGATGAGGCGCAATCATCGATGCGGGTTGAATATTGAACGCGACTCTCTCCGTCAGTGAATTCCGTGATTGATCAAAGGCGATGCGAGCGCATAAATCAGTATGCGATAAAGTTCGCTGGGTGAAACGCTTGTATTTGCCTCGGTAAATTTACGAGGAATAAATTGATAACGAGTAGGCAAATAAATAAATAAAAAATATAGTAAACAAATAAAATGGAAAAAAGAACAAATAATAGAAAATGAACATGAATTAAATAGCAGCCGTTTGCAGATTTACAGTTTTACTCTGTAAATACTTGACGACTAAAAAAAAACACGTTAACAAATATCAAGCTAATAAATTACAAACGGTAAATGTTTACTATTAAAGTTAATTCATAAATGAATATGTTGCTAATTAAGATTCATACATTTATGACGTTATATGAAAATATGGAAATTGAAGTGTTAATATCGCACGTGTGATAAATTCATGAAGCTTGCAAATCAAATGCACCGCGACAAATACAATTCGTTAAAAATAATGAATTTTTCCCTATCATTTAAGTAACGAATACATTTTCGCCCGTTTTGTCGTCGCGATATATTTTTCTTCTCCAATTAAAAACTACTCTTCTGATTACATCTTCCACGTTTATTACTGCACCCGAAGTCTCGAACAATCGAGCAAGACCTGAATTTCGACGACGTCGAAAACATTTTCGAGAGACTGACTTCGAACATTAATCAATCTTCCTTCCAGACTATCCTGAAAAACGTACAACTCCATTGCGAGAAACTTCATAATAACGTGAAAACTTTCCGACACAAACTCTATAACGGCGCGCAAACTTTCGCCATGTTATATTTCTTTCGCAAGGCAAAAGCCACATATCCGATATAATCCCGCTTCTTTTATAAAAATAAAAATATATATGTTCACAAAAGAGCTTCTATATAAAAAAAATTTAATTATGTTAACATAATAATACGATCGATTTCGATATGTTGCACGAAATATCTTCTTTCGAAGTGCGAGAACATTTAAATTTTTAAATTTTTAAATTCATATTTTACATCAAGATCGTACTTGGATCGACAATGGACTCTGTACGCTATACAATGGTTGTGCCTTTAAAAAAAAGAAAGGAAATACGAGACAACGCGAAAATAATAAGAGGTGAGTCAGTACAGACGCGTCCACTAGTCAGTCAGTCGTTTCTCCATTGTTCGCGCGCCTCCATATTTAAGAATTATAAAGTGCCTGGTGGCACATAAAGGACGATCTTACAGTATGCCCTTGTTGTTCCCTTATGTGCGCATTGTGCACCGCAATAACGAATTTCCCATAGAACGACGCTCGACAGAAGCCTTTGATTCTTGCATGAAACTAGTGAGAGAGACAGCTAGATTATTCCATTATTATCTACATTATTATTTTTCGTTGTATTTTTTATTCTAATAGCTGTTACATTAATCTACATATTACCAAATCTAACTTCTCTATATATTTTAATGTAAATATAGCGTAAAAATTGAGCATAAATTAACAGTTATAAAAATACCAGCTGAAAATGTATTTTTTAATAGCTATTAAAAAAGCGTATATGTATCTATCGCATCAGGTAGCACGAGATAAATGAGCAGAAAGTTATGTTGTGAGATAGACTGGTCTGCACAAGTTCATTACTTTTGCAAAACCATCTGCCTACACACTTTCGACTTGTGTCTTCGTGTAAAGGCGTATTAAGGTAGGATTAATTTCACCGCAGTTGCCGTACACGCTCAAAGTTTCATATCGCAATCTCGGTTGTACAACAAGCGTCGTGACTGATGTCCGACGAAGATGTTTCCGTGGAGGACACTCGATATATCTGTGCAGGATACGTCGGTCGGCTCGCTGGGGAACTGTTATTCGCTGGGGTACGCGAGGCAAGAGATTTATAGCCGCATCCTATCGATTTGCGATATTTCGCGGACCGTCTATATATTGTTCGCTTGAAAACAGGTGCATGTCAGTTGCAGGCACAATAAATGCGATAAAATATTTAATTTCGTGTCAAAAGCCGAAGATCAAGTTTCGAAGATTTCATCAATTAATTAGATCCGAGATTAAGTAAAATTAATCGCCTCTCGCTTTGCTTCTCATTCCGAAAAGTGATCAAACACGATAGTATTTATACGTAAACGCGCTAAATAAGTTGCAAACTGGAACACAATCTTAAATTTAAAATAATTTATCTTTATAATTTATTGCTATTTATCGATATTTCAATTTATGTTTAACTTATTTGTTTAGATTTTAAATTTCATGTATTTTGGTGCCGTTATCACTAAAATATTTTCAGTTTTTTTTTGTTAAAGAAAACATTTTGCTCGCATTGTAATTTAGGACTCACAGTAAAATAAATCGCTGACCTGAAGTCTCGTTGTAGAATAAACCAAGCTACTACCACTAGCGGATACAGTTTTTTCACCCTATCCCCGTATGTAGACGTTCCCGTCGATCTTGTCGGAACGAGGTTGCGTGCACGTCGTCGAGGAGTTTTGTTGGAAAATCTACTTCATGAAAAGTGTATGGAACGCGCGAGACTTCCGTGTCGAGGGTCGTCGCTTCCCCTCCACCCCACCCTCACTCTCGTTTCTCGTGCGTCCCTCTCGACTTGTGAATACGGGATCCTTCCCGAGGGATACCCGATCGCGGAAAAGGAGTATAAAAATCGTATAAATCGTGTGTACGACGTGGCCAGGGGTGAGGGTAATGCGGCGAAGGCAAACCGTTTCTGAAGCTTTCGAGACGAACACCTTGCCGAGGAGTACGCGATTGCCCCCGACTGAATAACCACTCGCGATTCCCCAGCGAATCGAACAGGCGGCTCGTTCGTGTCGTATCGATATACGATATTTCAAAGCCATTAACGTGTATCTCGCGAGCGTTGCGGAAAAGCTGTTCGTTTGGACGATCGATGCGTTTAATGTAGACTGATTTACCATGGTCAATTTAAGCATATCCTAACTCCAATATTTAATAATTCAATAACTGACGAGTTCGCATATTACCGATATTTTGCGAATGTATATATATGAGTATCTATGTACACTGCGCGCGCGTTACATATTCGCTTTTATCCGCATCGCGCGACTCTGCATTTCCAAGACGGCGGCTGCTGGTTAGTCGCCTAAAGTAAGAATGATATACTATAGCGTCACGCCGAGCGTAATGCATTTTAAGTGAAAAATATTGCTTCAGAATGTATCGCGCGTTGCGTTACGAAAACAGATGGCTTCTTCTGCGTCACGTCGTTTTATTCCGGTGCCCGTGTCTGTTATGCGCGAGAAGTAGCTCGGCGTGTTTTACACTAAGTCCAAAGTGTCAGTTTTAATTTCGAGTTATTCTTTATCAGCGCGATATATAAACGATCTATTCTCGAACGCTCGAAATAATTCTCGCCTAACCGGATAAAGATGGAATTGTTGATTATTAAGAAAAAGAGGAGCTAAATTTACTCCGTAGAATAAGTCTGACAAATCTTGCGAAATTAAAATCTCATGCAGTTAAATATGCTTTTTCATTTAATTTCACAATTATCTTGCACAATGTAATTTTAATTTGAATTTTAACAGAGAGATATTTCAGTTTTTAAAATTTCCTGTAAGAATATTAATTGCGAGCTATTCAAACGACATTCCCGTGCGAATTTAGCATCACCCCGTATAGCGAACTTGTTTACCGGAATTGTGGTAAATCACGATACTTGCACGATGTCGAAAAGCTCGTTCACCAGTAAGATTTCACTCGGTAGAAAAGAGCTTTTGCTGCTCGAGGGGACCGAGAGACGCGTCGCGTCCTTGGCGCGATCGCGGAGAAACGCCGAACAGACGAAGAGGGAAGGCGAGCGAGGAAGCGCGGAGGGGCAGGCTAAGGACCCGACAAAAAGGTAGCGGTTCGTGTCTGAGGTTAATGCATCCGTAGTGCCCGGAGGGGTCACGAAACTAGGCAGCCTGGAAGCAGGAAGAGGAAGACGAAGGAGGAAGGAGAAGAACGGAGAAAAGAAAGGTCCATTGACCCGGTGGCACACTTCTACTTCCATTTCCATTTCCAGGCGGCATCGTGAAGCATATCGTGAGTCAGTGAGGATGCATTTGTGTGCGCTCGCGTGTACGGAGCGTGCAAGCGCGGATGCAGGGTTGGATAATTCATTGGGAACAATGAGCGCGGCGGCGCGGAACCTGCCAAACTGCAGATTGGGGTTCGCCGGGGATCTGCGTCATTTTATTTCTTACCCGAGTACCTCGGTTACAGGAGATAAATTCATGGTGTGAGATACAACCGAGGTTTCTCTTGCAGGAAATCAAATCCTCGAGTGGAAAAAAAGTCGACGGCGCTGTTTAGCTCTTATCCTTTTCTCTCTCTAGAATACTTTCTCGATTAATACGCGATAACATTCCGGTACTTTACATTAGCGACAATAGAAATATCGCTATCGGCAATTTTTCACTTTTCGTTAGAAAAGTTCTTCTCTTTCAGACTGCTACCTTTTTCTTCCTACCTTTGAAAACGATAAAAGTAACTTTTCTAAAATGTAACATAAAAAAATTGCTATGTTTGCGGCTCGATATAAACGTTTAATTATATTGTAGAATGGAAATTGAATGGGAATATATCATTCGCGTAGGACGACGTACACACACGATGCGGTGACAGGACTTTCTCCCACGCTTTAGCGCTCGATTTCACTCGCGGCTATAATCGTCGCACGCGGCTACTGTATGCACGAGACGCGCAGAAGCTCAAAGGCCTTTAATCCGAGCCTGTGCATGCTTGCATATACATACGTGCATACACCGAGAATCGGGTACACACGGTAGCGGCGGCGACGGTGGCGATCGAGAGTATACAGCCATGGTATTTTATTTGCCCGGCCGTGTGTATCGACGACGAGCCGACAACACACACTGGTCGCCCTCGACGTGCGAATGAAATTGTGTAGCACTGCGCGGGCAGCGGCACACGCTCAAATAAGCCCGCGAGGCGGAAGTGTTTGGCCATCGCCGAAATTGGTTTTGCCGTTTCGCGTCCCAACTCGCCTGCCTCCGGCCGTATTTAGCCTTCAACCCCCGTGATCAATATCGCCGGTATATGATGCGGTGCTACGCGTCTTCGCTAGGTATCGCCTGTAGTTATCATTATTGCGGATCGACCTGGAAACATCCGACTTATTTGCAAAAAGTTCGTAGTTGATTTCAGATTTCTCTTTTTGTCCCTCCCCCTCTCCCACGCCCGCAAGAAGTACGAGATCTTTTTTCGATATCGGACATAATTCAGTACTCTGTACGTGTATATATCTGTGAATGTCGATAAATGTTTCGCATATATCCAGTGAAACTTAAATTCTATCACAATCTGCACTATAGTCATAAAACGCATTAAAAACTCGTAAAATTGGATTTAAGTTATTGCAGAAAAAGAAAGCGCTCGAATTATCTTATAAACAAAGTATTTATCTTCGTATATAAAAGATTTCTGGAAATAACTGCGAAAAGGATTTAGATCTCAGATATAAGATTTATATTTTGCGAGAGATCCAATAATAAGTTGAAGAGCTGTTTCTCGTTCTGACTCGCTCCTTCCTGTTACGGCATATATTCTCTTTGCAACGGTCAAATAGAATTTTAGCGGCACGATATTACGGCCGGTTGCTGTACGTGCGGCAAACAATAAACGTCCGTTTGATCCGGACGCGATGGTAAATTTATCCAGCAATTAAGACTGCCCTAACAGACCGAATACAATGTGTTCCTGTCGGAATTGCCTCCCATGGACCGGCCGCAGCGCGTTCTTAACTGCCAAGCGAATTTATCGCAGAGTGGATCACGGCGAGCATGAAAACGTGATATACGTGATGTACGTGATTTATATACAATTTCAAACAAAATTGTTCCATTATCAGTAATATCGACATCTTGCTTTTACAATTAAAAAAAAACCATCCAAATAAAGTCGACATTTTATCAGTTTAACTATAAATTAAAAAAATGGAGAATGTTTGATTTCATCCCTCTCGTTTATAAATCGGAATCCTACTCTATTATATAATATCGTATTATATATAATTAAAAGGAATAAAATTCGATATCCAATTAGACATTTAAACATCTCTGCACGCCTTTCCGGATTTTCCTTGCAAAAAGATTCGGAACGATAAGAGCGCTCATCCGCTTTCTTTGAACGGGATGAATCGTTCGACGGGAAAAAGAAACGCCAGGAGGAAAAACGGACAAGTGGAAGAATTAGCTGGCGAACGAACGAAAGACGGAGCGAAAAATAATCGCGCAGCCTGTCTTCACGAAAGGAAGGAAGGAAAGAAGGAAACAGGGTCCGGGCATTAAAATCTTTGAACGCCGCGCGAGAAAGATCCTTTCTCGTGCCTGAGAGCGCAAAGCGAGATTTTCGCGGATTTCGCGCGCGGAATGTTCTCGTCCCTCTCGAATTTTCCCTGAGTTGTGGCTTTTGAACCTCGTCTTGCGGAAAATGCTGTTGCGATAAATCCCGTCGCCTCTAAGCCCACTAAATTCGCTAGTCGACGTGGTGAAAATTACACAGAACGGCACGATCAGTCGTCCGAGAAGCGGAGTCCTCGTTTCGAAGTGAAAAATTATGAGGGGGACAAAGTAGTTTACAAATTTCTCGTGAAATTATTTACACTATATATTCCTTTCGATTTTATTTAATTAATTTAGATAAATTTTTCATATCTTATATATTTAAATATATATGTAATATATATAGTGTTCAATTTTTTAATATTTCTCGATTTCCGTCATGTTGTTATGATATCACGTCGGTGAGCTGTAAAGATTTTTCTCCACTGTCTCTCTTTTGTCCGGGTTACATTTCTGTAAGCGGGTCGTTTGAAGGAACAGGCGGATAAAATAGCGCGTTATTCAGCCCCCGCTTCAAAGGCAACGATGCGCGAACGCCCGAAATCATCCAATTCATTCTCATATCGATTTAACATCCTCCCGCATATATGACGACGACGGGCTGACATATTCCGAGCATGAAGTTTGCAGACTATTCCCCATACATCTGCTTTTCCCCGAGAAAACGCGCAGTCGGCCAATAAAATACCCTTATCATCGCGGTATTAGGCGGTGTCAGGTGGTAGATCAAATAACGGAATTGTATGAGGGTAAATCGATACACATGAAATCTAACGTGCACGTGTCTACGATTTTGTTACATTAACCTTTCAAGAGGTTATCAAGTTGGTTATATATGAAGCGTCTATATTTCAGTACGCAGTTTTACTCTAATACCTCGCTCATAAATATAATTGTGTCAAAACATTATTAACATATGTATATATATTTTTTTTCAGGCAAAATAGATGTATTGACTATCTTCAACGTTACTTAAAACATGAGAATACTTGTCGACTTAAGTAGTTCAGCTCGTCGAAGTGGAACGAGTACTCAGGGTCACGACGAATGTCAGTTGATGACTCAGTCTTCGGCCTTTAAGGACTGTTCCATTTAACGCTCACAGTATCCGTCTAGCATGCGTTGATGATGAGGAAAGAGTGTTCTGGTTACACTCGGTTGTCCTACTAACCCATATCAACAAACGACGCGATAATATTTCTCTCGACCACTTTCGCTACGAACGTCAGAACGTAAAATCACAACTTTCACACCAAAAAAAGGAGAAAATCCATAACTAATTTCAGGATTTCACGTTTTATGTTAAATTTGTATATTTAAATATAATATTATAATTTCATTAATTTAAATTTAAATCTTCGATGAATGCGTCCTCAATTTTTTTTACAACCGTAAATTTTTAGAAAACATACAAATAGTTAAAAAAACTGAATTTATATATCTCTCTCGTTTTTATTTTTTTTAATGCACGTGTTACATTAATATATTTCCCTATCTCTGGCTCCGTTTCTTGGATGAGGTGGCAAAGCGGACCGGAAGAAATCCATCGCGCGCGACAAAGTCTAATCTTACATATTAGTCGAGAGTATATAACTGGCAGAATAAAAGCGCACAGTTTTCTCTTTTAGCGGGGGCAGGACGATTAAAGATGGCGTGTCTTTTCCGGCGTGTAGACGTCGGGCAGCGTTTCCGCGATCTTCAAGGAGCCAGCACGCCGCGAGCAGGAAAAGAATGTCATATCACGGTATATTGCTGCCGACCAACAAAGAGGAGTCCTCGGGTTATAAGAAGAGAGCGCGAAGCGCCTGCATTCTCGCGGAAAGAATTCCCCTTTCTGTACCGCGTGCTCTTCTTCCCGACTACGTGTCTACGTATCACCGGATCGCCTTTCCTCCATTTTCCCAGTTATTCCCCGTCCCGCAAGAGTGTCTCTTTCAACGAACGACCTGAAAAGGCGCTCGTCCTGTATTAAAGACGCGCTTCACGATGCGTTAACTTTTTCAAGATGATTTTTTTTTTTCTTTCTCTCTCATCGCTCCAACTTTATGGAAAGACGTGTGCTCTTGCTTTGCGATTAATAACTTTGCGACAAGTTAAAGTGTCACGATTCTTTAAAGCTGTAATATTCTTAGCTGCGGGTATCGCAAATTCGCAATAATCAAAATTAATTAAATTATCAGGCAAGCTGTATTTAAATTAAATATCATTATTTATCCAAATTAAATTTAATACAAATATTATTAACTATTTTAACGTCAATTATAATTGATAAATTACAATTACAAATAAATATATGTTTTCATGTGTCTGCAATATGATATTTTCTGAACGCATTGTAATTATATTTTCAAGCTTATTCAAAATATTGTGATTGTTTTACGAAAAATATCTCTTAAAAAAAATGTTATCATCGCCGTTGCACTATGAAATTGCATCGAATACTGATCGTGTGGGTGGCACAATGGGGGCCGTGTCGATCTCTAGAGTCAACCATCGGCAGAAGCGGCGGAGCCAGGGTTCGTTGGCCTCCCTTGGCCCACTTCGCCGCCCCACGGTTGTGGCCTTCTGTTTCGCAGACGGCATTATTTACGGACCTGTATTTTTCACCGGCGGACGATGGTCGATCATCGGGTGCCGGCCTCGGAAATTAAAACGGGCCCTGAGTTCTTTGTAACGGCAGAAACCGTGCCGGAGAGGCCAGTGAAGCTCTCGTCATCAACAACTCGCATTTTCCAACAGGAGATTTCTCGAGATTCGTTTATCTTTAAAAATCCGTGAAATAAGAATTTCCAGAGAAACCTGCGCTGAGCAATCTTTATCAAAAAAATCTACTTATTTATCTACTACCTGAACAAGATAATCTAATTATATCCTTTCAGAAATAAATTAAAAGAGAAGAATATACTTTATGCATCAAAATATGATCGTTAATTAATCCGGATCTAAATTTTCGAAATCTATAATTCAGTAATTTTAATTGCTTTACGCTCCATATGTGCATTGCTTTAGCTAAAACCGCTCTTGCTTGGAATTAGACGACTTATTATTAGAGGCTTAACGGATTCTCTACCTATGTGCAATGATAAGGGACAAATTTTCCTCACCCCAGCACGTACGGATAATAATTAATTATTATTCTCTCTCTCTCTCTCTTCTCTCTCTGTCTCTCTCTCTCTCTGTCTTTGGAATATCTGCACAAGGATAAGAAGAGGATGACGTCGCATGGTAGGGTCATAGTTCAATGTTCCCGGATGTCTGCAGACAAATTTGTGCACGCGAAGCCCGCTTCCGCGGTTATCTGCTCTCCCGCTACTGCCACCCCCTCTTTCTGTCTCTCTCGTGATAACGGATTTCCCTTTGAGCTTAATTCGATATCACGCAGTAGCGATCAAAGCGCCGGATTTCGTGGCTGAAATGGCGGATTGTTCGTGAAGTCGGTACGTGTCGGCGACTAGATTTCTCGCCGCCTCGTCATTGACCGCGGACGAAAGCCCGCTTTGTTTCTCGTAACAACGGTTCGAGCAAATGCGGATGTCGACATACCGAAGGGACATCGACAATTAAAAGTTTCGCTGACGAGTAAATTGTTTTTTGTTAAACGGAATATTTAAAAAAAATCGTTAAAATACCTGAAAATATTACAATATTTTATAGTAATATAGAATAATATATTATATGAAGCATATAAATATTAGATATGAGAATATATTATATTTATTATTTAATAAAGAAAAGATTGAGTTTGATTGAATTTATCTTTTACCATATCATATACTCAATGATTCAATTTTTCAATGATTCAATCAAATATATCATAAATTCATACGTATTTATTACACAAATATTATTCTATTGCTCTGATATAGATAAAAATAAGAAAATTATCAATCATAAATTATTGATAATTAAGAAATATTTATAAAGAAATACTTTTTCATTATTGATTTTAAGAAAAGAAAACTCCGTTTTCTGTTTAGTTTGAAAATTCTTCAAAAATATACGTGAATCTATGAACTCAACGCTGACAATATCGTAAAGAAAAAAGTGAAGGTTTTAGATTTTCTACATGGTGTATGTCGGTCCCGAGCGTCCGCAAAATGATGGAGATTCTTGGTTATATAACTTAGAGATATAACTTCATGTGACTTTTTCGCGCGTCCTTCGGGAGCGACGACGTGCTTGGAAAAAAAGCGGGAACTACCCGGAAAATGTTCGTCTTAAATCCTGAAGTCCCTATCCGAAATAGCGGAGGAGCAGTAAAAAGAATAAGTCGGGGCGATACGTAAAACTCGACAGAACAGCTCGAGAGCTTCTTCGAGCCGTAACGTAAGAGCCGTCCCAGTCATAAAATCCCCGCATACCATAAAAGAGACGAGTCGAAATCTTATTCCCGCAGCGATCGTTGATAAGTCTCGAAAAGTTTCGTTCCGTTCGTTCTGTTTGATCTCGCGATAGTCTACTTTCGACTGGTCAGATCCTCTTTCTTTCCTAGTCTTACGACAAATTGATTCCGCGTCTTCAGCCCAAGCTCCATGAACTTCTGCACTTTGTATCAAATTTTTCTCTGATGTCAAGCGGAAAATTTTGACTGATATATGACAGAAACAATCGCTATATGGAGCATGAAATCGTTGAGATACCTTAGAAATCTCTCTTGAGAAAACTGAAAAATTTCGGGGAAAAATCTCGATGCGAAGCGAAAGAAAAATTATAAAATAAAATTAAAAAATAATCTTACATATTTTTATAGTATATAATAACTAACAGTGTTCATTTCGAAATTGCACATCATTATTAAAATAAATACATTTGAATATATAAAACTGTAATAGATATTAATTTTAATATCTAATTTTTTCTCCTCAAGGACAAATATAGATTTCACCTTGTTTTATTTTGTCGCGCAGTAAAATGCATTCTTCAAGGACCAAGCAGTAAAACGGCAAGCAAAATCGCTTTCGCTTCGGAAGACTAATAATACCGCGCATCTCCCGGTAAATTACACCGCGGAAAAATGCAATTGTGTCGTCTACAATGTGTAGTACCGCCGCTGCAACACGTTCTGCTATCCGTTCCAAGCGTGCGCACACACGCGTTCTGGCAGCTTTAACGCGGCGAGATGATACATGACGCGGCCTCGTTGTTAGTTACAGCGGCGTTGCGAGTGTCGGGCAGCACCCCGCCGAGAGAGATCGGATAAGAAGAAACGAAGAAGAAAGCTGGAAAGTATGTCGTTGCACGAGCGCGAGAGCGAGCGTTGATTATGGAAGTCGTCGTCGTCGTCGTTGTCGTTGTCGTTGTCGTTGTCGTTGTCGTCGTCGTCGTCGTCGTCGTCGTCGCCGCCGTCGTCGTTGCCGTCGTCGTTGCCGTCGTCGTCGCCGCCGTCGTCGTTGCCGCCGCCGTCGCCATCGCCGTCGCAACCACGCGCATCCTCTCTATCGCAATTTGCGGCGCGAGCGTGCCGCATCTACGCGAATGAAACGTTCGCCTTGAATGGGAAATGATTATTACAGATATACGGTACGAGGCGCGTGCACGCTCTCGGTACCGTAATATTTCTCGCGCCTGTTCCGCACATCGTCTTCCACGATGCTTTGTCTTCCAACGAGCGACATTCTGCTTCGAGCGTTTTCCTTAAGTTGTAACCATTGTATTTTTATGTATATTAAAACGCATCACTTTCCTCATTCATGTGCATATTTCTATGTATACGATATTCCGAAGAGCTGTTGTTACTTTCACGCGTGATGCCGGTGTCGTTGTCATTGTGACATTATTAATATCATTTTAATTATTTTATCATTAGCATTATTTTTATAATTATTATATATTTATAATTATTTATAATTATTATTGAATAATTATAACGACTGTTTTGTCTCATTTTATAATATTCGTGTTAATTTTTTTCTGTTATGAAACTCGTGTTAACTAACTGCAGTAAAATTTTCCTTGAAAGCGCTTTGTTAGTTTTATGCCTCAAGTGCGTTAATAATTTCGGACTCGAATTTCAAAAGAGCGGTGACGACAAGCTTAAACGACAAAGACAACTAAGTTGCTGGCGTTTGTGAGATAAGAAGGCACAAGATAGTCCTAATGGTATCACCCCAGCTTAAGCGTCTACCTCTGCTGACGCGATAAGCGATAATAATATCTGTCATTGGTAAGCCGATAAGATGAGCCATCTCGCGTTGACAACGTAGTTGAGTTGTGATAATGGAATTTTGGAGGTTTCCAAACATAAATTGGCTCAAATAAAAAAAGATCTCTATTTAGTGAAAAACGAATTATACATATGTATATGTTACCTAAAAGGCTCTTGATAAGTGACTGATAACTAATGCGTTAAGATCCTTGCAACATGAGACGTCGATCGAGAACAGTAGGTGGAGGTTTCTTAATTGCTTACTTAATTCCCTATCTCAGAGAGAGAGAGAGAGAGAGAGATAGAGAGAGAGAGAGAGAGAAAGAAAAAAAGGTTTTAAACTGAGGACACGTTAATCTCCTGTTACCACAATTATCTAAACTCAGCAAAACATCGCGCGCGCGGTCGTGCACGCCGCCGCAATTACATCCACAACTGGATGTGCAACCGCTTTTTGCGCGCGGCACAATCGTGTACGCTAATTCACGGAGGCTTTGGCCAAGCCACGCTGCTGCCTACCTCTATCTTATTGTTAGACGTGGGGGCTGCAATTATCCTGATTTTTCCAGAGCGGTTGGGAGCGGATTACGAGAGTGAGAATCGCGACGCAAAACTCCTTTCTCGCTAACGAGAAATGTAGTAATCTTTCTCTTGCCTGATTAACGAAATTTGCATTATGAAAATTTGGATTTATAATATTCATATAAAGTTAAATTTTATTCAATTCAAAGTTTGTGAATTGTTGTTGTTCTGTAAATACAAGCTTTCAAAAAAACCGCTATAATAGTCAACTATTATAAATCCTTATTAATAATGTGTGAAATGCATCTATAATTATTTCTACAAGCATTTCTACAAAGCATTTGATTTAGTGTAATGGGTAATAATAGAATCATAACTGTGGAGAAAATCCTTTTAAAAAACTTAAACACATTGCTTATATGTTATACCTTTCTCTCCTCTCGCGATAACTTGACACTATCGCGGTATACGGCCCATACATCCGCCTGCGAAATGCATCCGCCGGATCTCGAGACCACGTGGTGGAGTGTGTATAACATGTGATTCATTGTAAATGAAGCAAAATATCTTTCGCAAGTAATTGACTCGAGATTATCGGCATTTTATCAACGATTTATTAGGAGTAAGACGCGGGATATTTCTTTCGTTTCTCTCGTTCGTCGGCGAGGCTGGGCGGGACAGACTAATTACGATAAATTTTCCTTCGTCGAGCTATCGAAGATTAGCGTGACAGAATATAAAGACCGATATGAAACAAAATATTCACATCGTTATTTACGTCGATTTACTATAAAAATCTCGACATTGAAGTCTGCATCTCATAAAAATAAACTTTTGTCTCGATTGCATTCTACGTATAAAAATATATACATGCAATTTAAATATAAAAATATAAACATTAAACATATAAAAATTCTTCTTAACGAATTGTCGGATGATGACATGAAAGCGTAAACAAATCAGTCATAATATAATACATGCATGATAAACAAACATTATTTTTCTATTAAATTAATTATTCGATATTATGTGAATTATTATTTTCCTTTCCTGCATAATTACTTTTTTCATAAAAAAACCCGTATATCAATATATAATTTAAAAAATCTTAAAATGTAACAGCTCTTCCCATAAGAATCGTATTACCGCTAAATGGGGACTCAATGATGTATGAGGTTGAGCTTAACCGTAAACCGGCGCATCAAGATTCTTTGATCCTCCTCGATGTAGCGAGCGTATATGCAAAAATAGTGAATTATGCAAAAATACGTTCAGCACGGCAAAGCTTCTCTCAGATCAGGTCACGATTTCGGGTCGTATAACCCCACGCATGACATTCCTAGTCGACAATGACGCCCTGGGCGGCATACGCAAACGTATTTTCTCACGATTTGCATCGAGAAGGCATCATGCCCGAAGCTCAGTCCGATGTGAGTGGTCGTCTTTGTGCAACAATGCGATTAAGTCAGACGATGCTTTGATAATGTCATATCTGATAACACCACGGATGGTTAAAGAGTACAGGATGTTACTAAAGTGCTTGGATAAATTTCGTAGTACGAAACTATATAAGAGGGATTTGTATAATGAATAATATGCACAGAGAAAAACGCAACAATATCAAGTATTGAGAGTTAAATAAACATGACTCAGAAATTAAATTTCAAATGAATCTTCATTTAAAATTTATTTTCAAAATATTTGTCAAAAATTGTAAAGCAGCGATGCATAATAAATCTTCCCTGATATTATCGTAAAAAAATCTACTCCACATTGATCAAAGAACAATAATGTGAATAAAGCGAAATCTTTGCGCCAGGCGCTGCATAAGCACACTATGATATCCGGACAGTGGCTATAGTTAGCCATTCCTCGATTGTATCGACTCAGAGGCGTCATGAACAGGAGAGTTAGGTCTATATCATTCCTTCTATTATATCTTTCAATTAACGACCGCCTAAGCCGCGCAATTTTTCTGGCTGAGACTTTTTTCACGCCGGAGCTTTTGTTTATGATCATCTACGTGGGCGTCTCGCACCCACGAGGCGTGCGGGTTCGGTGTCTCCTCATGCCCACGTCTGTCCGCATAAAGAAACGGCCGACGGTACAGACGCGGTTAACGGTACTCAAGGAGTCCCTCTACCACCACCTGGCACTACTCCATCTACGTCCGCTTGCCACTTCTTCTTCTTCCTCCACCTGACCTGATTTCCTGACCCACTACCGGAACGAGAGAGACGTGTTCTCGGTCACTAATTCAATTACGGCCTTTCGCCTCGGACCTCTCTTAATTTTCAATGACTAGTAATCCTGATATCGAGAGACAGGCATTGCAGTTATTATATTTAAGGCATTATATCATTACGAAGAATAGAGAACGATGTCAGTCTCCGTGGTTGAGGGATTAATGATTAGATGTCCTATATCTCCGGTTAATGCTGCTTTCTCTTATTGCCAAGTCACGACATAACACGAATACAATGCAACTTTGACATCAAATAATGTTAAAATCGAGAGATAGCCGCAACATTCAAGAAATGTTTAGAAAAAAGAAAGAGAGAAAGATAGTTACTATTTTTCTAAATAAAGGAAAACTATATACACATATATATATATTTTTTTTTTATTATTCGTTGAAAATTGTTAATTTTTAAGTAAATTTTTTAATTTCCATTTGATTTAACTCAAAAACGTGCAATAATCTACAATTCGGATCTATGCAAGTTTTTTAATTAAAAGAATGAATTTTTAACCTTATCCTACTTTCTTTACGATACTAAATACTCTTATTATGAAGCCCCTCTGCTCACTTTCACCCTCGCGCAAATGACGGAAATTTGTTTCATCTTCTCGGTCATGAAGTTAAGGGTACGCTCTAAAGCCAACGAAAAAGAACCAGAGAAACAGACAATTTCTACGATCGGCCGAGGAAAGAAATACCGCGGGAAATCTTATACAGTTATACGTGGCGTTATCTAAGATTCAATAGAGCGTATATATGGCGAAAAGAGTTCAACGGAAGCAAGCGCCCGACCACTAGCAGTTTCCTGCTGCGGGCGAGTGAAACGGAAGCGAGACCGCGCGAGACCATCGTCCGTGACGAGCTTTTGCACCAAGCCTTTGTTCCCGCCTGCGAAAACTTTTGACTCAATCTCTCATAGCGCATTCAGGAAAAGCTCCTTTTTACTCCGGTTCGTACCTCTCCGGCGACACCTCGTGGATTGCTTCCCTCACGAAGCACTTCCGCGTCGGTGAGAAACTTGTAAAACGTGACAAAGTCTTCGCAGGATTCAGGGTACTCTGCTTCACATCACGAAAATATCCGGGTTACAAAGACTTTACCACACCGCGGGCGTGACACAATGCGATTCGCGAAACTATTTGTTACAATAATACCCTTTTATTAATATTTTATTTGAGTGTTCTATGTATACAAAATAAAAAATTAAATTGCCAGAAATATATATTTTCATTTGTGTTTTATATATTTTCATTTATAATTGATTATAATTAGTTCATTAATTTATCATAAATAATAAATTTGTATATTATTTGTATATATATTATCTGGACTTTTTTTTACACTTGTATTATGTAATTCTGCTTCCAACTTTCTTATCTTGCGTACTAAATATATAGAAGGATTTAAATTAAAAGTTAAAGCAATTTCGTGCATGTAATGGAGTCGCTTCGAAAAACAACTTCGATTCGCTGTTATCGATCCGCTACTCACACGCGAACCTTCAGTTTGTCAATGTAACTGTATATACATCAATCATAGTCAGAAAGTTTGAGTCTGCTCGATGGATTTGTAGAAGTCGAAAATACACGCTCTCAAGAACATGATAGAAGTGAAGGTTGGTTCAATTTTTATACATGGCTAATTTTTTATTTAATTCTCGGAAAGCTAATGTGTAATCGTGATTAACTAGGTTAGGCAATCAAATTCCCAAAATAAGATGGATAATTATTAATTTGCCAAATAAAAAATGTCTCATATTATACAAATTGAATTATAGTTAAAATAGAGCAGCTAAAATAGATTTATCTAATAATTATTAGAATTGACATTTGTATTTCGTGTCTATTTTCACTAAATGTCTATTTTTAACGTAGTCGACGTATGTAGCGACGTGGTGCCCAATATGTGATAAGCAAGTAAGCATTGAAGAACGAGACACGTACAGACTTCTCATACATATTCATAAATATCATCCGGAAATCGTTGGCAAATGTTTGAACAATCAGGTATGAATGTTCGCTTTATCAACTAAATGTAAAGAAATATTTTCCAATTCTTCAGTATTAAGATAAATATAAAATATAACAATAGAGGAATTGCAAAATGTTGATACAATGCTACTAAAACACATAAAAAAACATTGTATATATAAATATATTTGTCTCACTTTTGATTTCATTAAAAATAATTCAAAATTATATTTCTTTATATTGTTATATTTTGCATATTTAGCATTGCTCTTTTAATATTTCATATTTCATGTCATCACTATCTTTTAGTGAGAAGAAGTAAGAATCTATATCGGTCAATTTCGGTCAATTTCGGTTCTTAAACTTCTACATTTTTCGATCCTGGAGGTACTACCCGAGAAATTAGATATCTTGATAGATGGGACAGATAACTTGATAGATGGGAGGACCGTACGGAAATTACGCGCAAAAAAAGGCTAAGACTGCACGTTCATGTTTGTGGTAGCCTTATCGTCTCGCGTTCCACCTTCGACCTTCTTCTTGTCCATTCTGCAGTTCCTCAACCCATGAGTCTCTTGGGTCGAGAACATATAAAGTTTCTAAACTCTCTAGGTATACTACACATATAAGAGTGACTTCAATAGTTTCAAAATTTTCAAAGTAAATGTTATACGTGTAATAAGTAAAAAAATCATCAAAAATTCGTATGTGATTCGTAGCTTTGTAGCATTAATAAAATTTCTCATATCTATAATTTGTAATATATCTATAATAAATTTTAGGTAATTAAATTATTAATTGCTAACTTGTAAAAAATTATTCGCATATCTTCTTTTCATACATAGGAGTCTTTGTGTTTTGCAATAAATTACGATCGAAGGAGAGTTTATTTTAATAAAAATGTATTTTCATAAATTTGAATTACCTGACTATATTATATTTCTTCAAATTTTATCTATAATTTTTTATCGCAAGGTAGCCTTCAAATTAATTAAAAAACTAACAGTAATAATCATTTATAGTCACTTTTACAAGTAATTTTTTATGGATACTCCGCATTTGGAAATTCCGGATATTGGCATTTGCAAATTAAACCACGTGATCTATATGGAACAGTTGCGAACTGCATTTCCTTTACTTCTTCTTGACTTTTTGCAGAAGAACGGGGGGTTAAGGATATCGTCGAATCGGATTTCGTCTCCAGTCACGCCAGTCGATAGTTGTAACAGCAAGAAGAACGAGCCGAAGAAAGTTTACGCTACTCGTGGTAGATACCGACGCGATTAAACCTTACGTGCCGCACGGCAACCGAGAGAGCTTTCGCGATATATCCTAATTCGGATACGGTAAACGCTAAAGTTCCATGTTTGGCGCGAGTCGCCGTAGCTATTTCCGCCTTGAATTTATGTGATCGTTCGCCATATCTGAAGTAGACCAATACGAAAAGTATCATTGATTAACGAGGGAGCGTTTGGATTCCATTAATTACGAACGGAACAAATCATTTCAGATTAAGCAAAGATTATTGCGATATTGATCTTTAATTTTCAAATATTAGTAACCTTTTATTATTTTTATTTCTATTAATATTTCATTATTAATTTTAATTATACATTAATTCAAAATTTAAAAAGTACAATATATACACTACTTTGCATAAATAATTCATAGGATCTGAAGTTTTTGTAATGTTAACAGAAATCACAAATCGCTATTAAAATTTTCAAGTAGGTCCGGTCACACTGACGTCAGATTCTTTGCGCGATTAATTAAATTCTCTCTTTTCCTTTATATATATATACACAGTCGTATCTAGAAAAACGGTTGAAATACGATTAAACCAGAGCGACGTCGGTAAAACCGACTCTTGGAAGAACATTTTGTCGTCTGCGGTCTATCCAGCGCGACGACAGTCTGTGGTGTCGATTGTGGTCGATGTGAAAGCGTTAAGGCTTAACACTCGCTTTCGCCGCCCACAGTGGACACGTGGAAATTGCACAGCGAGAGGAAAGTCTGCCCTCAATGCCAGAGGGAAGCTGTGCCGACGCTTCATACGCGCGGCGACAAACTGACGACCTCACATATCGGAGCCCTCTGTCTTTTCGGGTACGTACACGTCGGATCAATTAAATTTAATTAATTAAAATTAATAGTGAAGATTTTTAAAGAAAATGTTAGAATAAAAATTCGTTAGAATAAAAATACTGAAAGGTATTTCAATCGTATAATAATTTATAACAAGAAATCAAATGAAAATCTTTTGTTTAATTTGTTTAAGTAATTATTTCGTGTAATCAATCGCACGTTTAACTTTAAAATTATTATCTCTAGTAAATATGTCGCGTAACATTACTGACAGATAGGAGAATAGGACGTTCTACGACTCTTTATCTCTAATGATTTATCATACTTCTTTTGAATAAGGCAACATAAACTCCAACTCTCTCGTTTATCTGATAAAACTTTTTGCCTCCTATGTAATGCCGTTTCTTCCGCGGCGACCTTCGTTATCACCCTTAACGAGAGATAGCTTTTTACTGATCTTTCCATGATACGCATGGTCGGCCAGACAAAATTTAGAACTCACGGTTTTTTGGTTCGTGCAAAAGCGGTCAAGGATTTTACGCCCGCTGTCCAACCGATCTCTCGCGTCACTTTGAGATTTTCTGTTCCGACAATTTGATCCAAGAAATTAAAATTGGAAATTTAAATTCAATTTAAATTAAACGTCAATTCTTCTCGGTGCTTCAAAATAAATATTTATAAATGTTCCCTTTTTTCTTGATTATTGTCGCACTACGTCGTGCTTTTGAAGCATTTGGTCCGCAATTTCTTTACGATAAATTTTATGCTCGCAATTCGTGCATAATCGTACTATCAGCTTCTCACCGCAGAACGATCCGCAACAGATGTTGGCCGTTTTGCTTTATTCCGTTAATGATGAAGCGCGCGAAGAGGGTTCGCATGAACTGTCCGTTGTGCGGTCACGTTTACGGCACCTTCGAGTACAAAAACGCGAAGCTGACGCCCTGCAAGTCCACTGACTCCGGGGAAAATTCGAAAGCGGCAGGACTCGTATCGCCCATAGCCGCGAGCTTTCGCGTGCAAGCCACGAGGGAGGAATCGCTGGAAAATTAATAAAGAGTGTTTCGCCGACGTTATTGACGTATCGACGATAACAATCGTCATTATAATTTCCCCGAACAAAGCGTTTTTAACATTGCGGCCGATACTAATATTTCGATATCGATCAACGACGCAATTGTATTCATTGCGAAAGAGAGAGCTTAATTAACGCGCAACGCTTTATTATTCTACGTTTTAATAAAGTACTTTATCAATACATGGTTCTGTTATCTACGTGAATAATTAAGATCCGCTTGATATTTTAAATAACAAATGGATTACCATTCAACTGAAATTTATACATTCTGCTAATGAACGTGTTTCGAAAACGAGAAATTAATTTACAGGACTATACTTTCCAATGTTGTAAATTTATTTACAAGAATTTACAAGAATATAAAGACATCGAAAGACCAGAGACTTGTTTATACCTCGTCAATGTGTACAATATTTTCCAGAAACATGAACATAATTTTATTAATATACAGTTAGGACAAATAACATTAAAATAATGTTATTCCCGTGGGAAAATGTTTGTTTACGGCGGACATTTATGAAACAATGTTAAAATATATCGCATCGTTGAAAAAGATAAAAGATGCGATCTCCACAAGTAAAAAAATAAAAAAAGAAACAAAGCCGCGAATTGGAGCGCAATCCGCACAATGCATCGTTGTTTCAATATGCAGTTACGTGATCATCAGCTCCCGAACGATTTCCATAATGACTTATTACGTCTGTAATTAAACCGCGGATTTTGTTGTAATCAGCGGCCGTAGTAGCGGTCCGAATCGGTTTACCGCAAACAACGCGATTGAGCACCGCGCGTTTAAAACAGTAATTAGAAATTCATTCGTAAATTCTGTTCATTAATGCGCTATGCCCCGAGTGTGGCGTTCTCGTTGCTACGAAATGCGCTCGTGCATCCCAGTCCGGTTTATGTTTATCGCGCGCGCTCGAATGAATTTATGCTTCTAGAAAGCAGCGCGCTTTTGTAAATCACAAAGGGCGGAATGCAAGCGGAGCGGGCCGTCGCAAAGTGGCATGTTGCTCCCGTGGATTCCGACACTGAAAGCATCCGATGGTAAAACTCGCGCACCGAAACGACCGAACAATGTCTTCTCCACGGAAGGTCTGCACAGAGCCAACAGCATTTATTAATTCTGAGTAAATTAAAAATTGCAAAGAGATATGAGCATAATCAAATTATAAACGAAGAATTTTATTTCTCCCCCTTTGGTTTCATTCAATCCTAAATTAATTAAAAATTATGCGAATGTTATTACGAAATCAGAAGAGAAATTTATTATAGATCTGAATATAAAGCCAGCATATAAGTTTTAACTATATTTATTTTTTAACAAAAGTTTAATTACGTATTATTTTCACAGTTGAAATATGGAAATACCACGGTGAATCAATTCGTTGTCCTGCGTGTGGCGTCAAGGAGGTACCGATAATATTAAAGCATCAGAAATTCATGAGCTCCCGGTTGGCAGCATTTTGCTTAATGGGGTTAGTTATTAAAAAAATTATTTTAATTGTTTAACAAAAAAATTAAAGAAAATACGTTTTTTCGATCAAGCTGGATCTTGATAATTTAATAATAATATTTCTGTGTGAAAGTTCTGTATACTTTTTCCAACTCAGTAAACTACGCGCCGATTATTTGTTGGTTTTAAAACACAGCTCCTTGTTGGAACAATATGTATTTAAATCGATAATCGATTTTAAGTATGTGAATTTAATATTCTAACGGAAAAATACCGATAAATAATCGACGCGCAATTTGCTGAGTTGGGAAGAAATATATAAAACTCAGAAAGAAATATTATTATTAGACTTCTAAGGTTCAACTTTATCGAAAATAACATCTTTTTTAATTAATTATAAGATTCATATCGGTCCTGTTTCATTTATTATTATACAACAAAAGCAATGAAAAAAGGCAATTGTACATTGTTAATATGTGATGAAAAGTAATGTAAATTGCATGTTACGTAACTTTGATATCAATCGCAGTGCATGTATGTGCGCGTATACGTGTAAAATAATATTCATATTTATTTAGTCAGCAAAATTCTGAAAGCGCATGATAAATCGATAATTTAATATTAAATAAATAGAAGCAATCGGGGAAAAAAGAGGAATTTTAACATTCACTCGCGACCGTTATTTCCCATATTTCGCGTAAATTCGCGTCGATAAAGCAATGCCGCGGTAAAACAAGTTTTCGATAATCGCTTATTAGCGGCGATAAAAACGACGCTAATTAGCGAGGCGCACCTGCGGACTCTCTGAATAGTCTCTTTCCTATAATATACGGGTTTTTCAAAAGACCAATGCGCCCATAGCGCGAAACGGTTGAAGCGCGAATCGCCGCGAATCGTAATCATTAAATCCCTTTCGTTAAATTTAATCCTGGTCGCGGCGGCGTTCGTTTTCAGCGAATTGAATTCATACGCGACGGAAATCGCGAAATTACTCGCTCTCATAAATCACGACGAGTGACTGTCGATAAGCGTGTAATGCCGTATTTCAAAATGAAATATATTCACTTCATTAAACCTGATTAACGAAGTGCAACACGATTTTATGTAGCAATGTCCATGTAAGCTTCATCAGGAAATAATCTCATTAACGATGCATCTACATAATTTTTTTCCCCTACATATATGCATTTATAGATAAAATTATCTCTGGACCTTTATTAATTACACATAAGTCTTTAATTAATGCCTTATGATAAGGGAAACAAGGCGCTTGCGGTACTGTCTGCTGATTATTTTAAAATATATAAAATTGTACTACTATTCTTAAGCATGTAATTTATGGTTTATTGCCGCATCTTAATTAGAACTATTTTTCAGAATGAGAATTCGAAAGAACTCACAAAGCAATATTAAGATCGTAATAAGACCAGATTATAATATGTTAAAAGTTTCGATTTCTTTTTAACAAAAGAGAAAGAAAGAGAAAAACGCTTATTTTTAGCTCTAATTTCATATGATTCTGTGTTACAATTCTGTATTCTATATGTGAAATACCGCAAGTTCCGCATTTCTTTTATTAAGTCTTAATGAAAAACTAGAGGTTTTAGAGGGGAAGGTGAGAATAACATTGTTAGCTTTTTTCTTGTAGATGCTGGCCCTTCTGCTTCATACCGTTGTTGATGAGACGGGACAAAAGCGTGCGCACGTTGTGCCCGCGTTGCGGTTACGATTACGGGATTTGTACGCGAGAAAAGAGTAAGCTGATCGCCTGTTCGCCCGAATGCGCATCTAGCTGCGGGAAATTAAGCAATTTCACAAATTCACAATTGTGTCATCATCGAGCAAAGTGCGGCACTTTGCGAATTCAATCGGAACATGGCCAAGTGAGTGATGCAACATTGTCATGCGCTAATCGCGTCAGCAGATAGATTCCGCATGTATATTTATACAGTTAATCTTAGATTACGACTGTAATTTCGAAATGCCGATATCGACAATGCGCATATTTTTAAAGAAGATAAAATGAAAATAATTTATCAAACAATCTTGTAATAGTGTCAATTTTACGGTAATTTAATTTTAATAATATTCAGACATTTTTTAAGTAGCATATTTTTGCTAGCATGATAGTTTTGTTATAAATGAAAGATCGTATTTATTGTTTTCTTAAATTGAAATGTAAATATTGTTACCGTATACCGTTAAGTATTCGTCTTTAAAATCCCATCAATCTTTTATTCACAACACCTTTCTATAAAATTAATATTTTAAGAGAAATTGATGCGTCACGCGTTTTATACGCTTCATTCACATGTCTCACGTGCATTCGTTACGCGTCATTAAGTCGACGCGGAGGAGAATAAAAAAATCGATATCTATCCATTTATCGGCTGAAAGGCGATACGCAGATAGTGTGCTAATGTCAACGACATTTCTCGTATGACAAAGAAAACACTTTCCATGGGTGACGAGACTGCGAGAGCTCTCAGGGTCTCGGAGGAGCGTCCTCGGCGAGAAGAAGGCAGATCTCGCCGGTCGCAATCGAAGCCATCGCACGGATATGCCTTTTGTGCGAACCAGGTCACGGTGAGTCGTCGTTATCGCGATATTCTATACAGGATAGCCCACCGTCGTTGCCGGAAAATATTTTCAGGGCTCCTCTGACGAGGTCGCAGATTTTTACGCGGCGGAAATTTGATACGATGCTCCCTATCATATCTCGAAGTTGTAGTTTTCGTTGAAATCGCGTCAGAGAAAAGTGCCCTTGAATTTATTTAAAAATAAGAAAACTATATCATACATTTTGTATTAAATATTAAAATAAATTAAAAAAATGACAAATATCTTATTAAGTAGAAATTTCGCGGAAAATTCGCTAAAGAGGAATCAATTCTAAATTCGCCAAAAAATATGTTATGTAATTTTTTGTCTATTCTTCTCAAAAAAATACATGTAAATATATTGAATCCACTGTTATTTTTGTAATAATTATTACAAAATATTAAATGTAATAGTTATGCATAATAATTATACTTATTATTACAAAAGTAATAATAAAATTCATATAATTTACGATTTGCTTTCGTTTCGTTCTGTACTACTTCGATTTTTGCGAAAGACGAAGCGAAGTATTGTCGACATACTTTATACTATTTCAAATTTTTAAAACGGATGACCGAATCGCGCCTTGCAAATATTCGCAATTTTTATCGTATTGCAGAATTGCGATTCATCATATGACCAGTACAGCAGCGACGATTGCGTAGACAAAAGATGGGATCGTCGTTGCGACTTGGACGAATCGAAAGCTCGGGAACAAAGCGAATCCGAAGGCAGCGCGGGGACGGCGACGGTCGATTTTTATGCGAGACAGGTTTGCTGTCGGGAGTGTGGCTAGGAGGAGCGAATGAAGAAATGGTCGAACGAACGGGGAACGACGAACGAACAAATGTATTTGCACATCGCTCGCGAAACGCGAACTGTTACTTCGTTATTCCGTGCAAATTCAATTCTGCGGAATTCCGTGGTAGGAAAGGCGAGTTCCCCGTCGTAGAACTTAAATGGAAACTCGCGGCACAAACAGTTTCACACTGCGAGAGACGCGATTTGCGTTCCCGGCTGACTGACAATTCCGCGGGAAACTTCGCGAAGCGACGAGACGAGACGAGACAAGATGAGACGCGACACGTCGTATTATTGCTTTATTAATCATCGTTAACGGATTTTCGAGTACGCGCGTTTCTTTTTCTGTCCTACTTTCGGGACCAGCTAGCGCTTGCTTTTTGCGAGAACAACCGGCGGTATCTTTTTTCTTTTCTATTTGAGACGCATTTATGCGATTATCCATTTATTTTTAGATGAGCTTTCACACACGAGATTTTGTGACATCGAACAGTGAAATAAAACACCTGTAAAAACTGTGTTAAAGCATTTGTTTCTGAATGAAATAACATTTCAGCAATTATTTCTGTTAAAAGTCTAAAATTCTTTCATCTCGATTTTTCATCTCTTTTTTCCAAAACTTCTATAGTTTCATTTTTAATCGTATAAATCGGGAGGATTACTACATGATAATACACAATAACATTTTTTCAATCATTTTATCCCGCTACTGTAATTATTTGAAACTTGGAAATAATTATTGATGCGATTCTTCGTGATATTCGTGGCAAAGAGTGCAAGAACATTCCTGGGAATTACGCTAAAGCGAGTGAGTTTCGGATAAACGAGGGTATTCTCTAACGGGAGATTTAATAGGCGTACTCCAATTTATCGATGCGTTTAAGGCATAAAATAAACGGATCGCCGGGACGAATGAATGGTTCTCTACCTTTCTTTCTCTCTTTTCCTCCTTTTTCCGTTGGACAACGACGACATTCGTTTCATTTCCTTATTACCTCATTATCTTACGCCGGCCGACTTGTCTACCGAGTGCATCCGGATAATAATTTCCCGGAATTCTTTGCCGGCGTTAGCTCGTAAAACGGGAAAAAACTCGCGCGCGGAATGAGTAACCGCGCGAATCTCGAATCCCGCTAAATGCAACTTTGCCGGCGTAAATCGCGGCTCGCAAGTGCAATCGCGCGCGTTGCACCCCAATTATTATAATCAATCGCTTTATTAATCATAAATAGATAAAGCACCGAAGGCTTTTTGAAATTTAAATTCGGCTATTCATTAACAAATTATGGATCAAAGTGTGATATAATTCATTTTATCAAACGCTTTTTGGACATAATAATTATATTAATATCTCTATTATATCAATATAGAAGAGCTATTTTATTTCATAATGTTATATGTTACATTACGGAATTTTTTTCATAAATGGTCTTACTTGTGATTTTTAATTAAATTCCTTTTTCATATAAAAAATGTTATTAATATTAATATTCAGAAATCTTTACAAGAATTATCACATACAATTTAAATTTTAAGAGATTTAAGTGACATAATCATTTTATTTATGCTATTTGTATATTTATTATAAGACAAATATGTGAGTGGGGAAAGGAGCTTTGTTGCCCTCTTGCATCTCTAATTAAAAAAAATTTTAGTCTAACCCAAACCTATTTCTAATTTGAAATTAAAATTAGGTTTAGGTTAAATTAAAATTTTTTTTGAGGATGAGATACAGAGAAAGGGGCTTCACCTTTCTTCCGCCCACGCATTATTTAAATATGCAAATATACAGTTGATGTGAGATTCATATTCAGTAAAGCTGAATTTATCACACTTAATATTAATTTGCATCAACTTTATTCGTTAATTTCTTAATAAATAATGAGCGACGATTAAAATCTTTCCAAGCTTATTCAGAATTATTATCTTGATCATATATGTATTAAAATTAAAGTCGTCTCCTGCCTGCTTCTTTGTAAAGTTTATTTCTCATATAATTTAAAAATTACCAAACATTAACTTAAAATACTTCACGAACTATAAAATACCACCATTTAATTGTTAAAGCAAAGTTATCTAGGAATCCATAACATACGTAATTTTTATCCAAACAAGTCACAAATTTCAAAAGTTTAATAAATTTACTTATCCGCCACAATATCGCGCTAACGTTCGCCCTTGAAAAAGGTACGTTCGATTACGTAATGCGTTTCGAATTATTCGGGAAGGGGGAAGCAAAAAAAATGCGCTATAGGATGATGCGAGCAACGTATGCAAATTGCATCCCCGCGAAAAAAAAACCACAAAAAAGTACCGTCGAGCCACACAGTCGCCGATTCCGGTATTTCTAGATGAGTGCTCGGTTTCGCGCTTATCTAAACAATTAGTATGCACCATCACAACCGCATACGTTATGCTCCGTAATGGACGTAGCATATCGCACCGCGTAACTAAATGAAATGCGATTACGCGTCGTTCCAGTTTGTAAGTATAGTGAGTAATGGAAGTTCTTACCATTCGTTTTATTTATGAAAACATATATAAATATACTCTATGGTTTTCAGTGAAATTAATTTAAGATTAATCGCAAACGGACGCGAGTTACTTTTATTAATAACTATTAGGAGAATTGATAATGTTATACGAAATCGCTACCGAAAGAGTTAATTAAACAGAAACTAACTGAAATTCATTGATATCTTTAACAATTCCGAGTTTATCTTCTGTCCGAGTGAGTTAACGGCGTTATAATTAGCGACGGTCACATTGAAGCACGTAAATGGGGAACGCGTGGCTCAGCGAAGTTCTCCATTCCGAGCGTAAAAGATGAGTCACCCCCGCCGGGGCCGACGCCACCTCTTCGCCTTTTATTGTCGCCAATAGCATGTCCGCAAGCGCTGATTGGCTGGCTGAAGGAAGAAGGACGAAGGGTCCTCTCCTCAAGGAAGGAAAATTTTCGCCGAGCAGAGAGAACACGGCTAGCCAGCTAGCCAGCGACGTGGCACGTAACGGGCATAAAACGATGAAAGTAATCTCGGCTCTGATCTCGTAGACGGTTACCAGAATCGGCGATCGATACGCCGGAGTGCGCCCGTAAAGATGGCTCGATTCCACTCCATTCACGTTGCTGCTAATAGAGTTTAGTCCTCTTATTGTCTTCGCGTCGTTGCAGCTTATCTTTTGATGGCGAAACTTATGAACCGTTATTCTTCGAATATAATAAATATCATATGACTAGGAGAGAGAGAAAGAGAAAGAGAGAAAGAGAGAGAGAGAGAGAAAAAGCGGGCGAGAAACGTTTATTGACTGGGATGTGGCGCAACAATTTGCATCAAATGCAAATTTTAGGCATCATAAACACAATATAATAATAACGAGGAACGTAAGAATCTATACACACTGCATTAATATAATAAAGCGCGGAGTCAATTTAATTTAACTCGCAAACAGCAATCAACAATTGAAGAGCTTATTTCGGAGTCGGTTTAAATCCACATCCTTGAAAAATGTAAATTACGCACCGTCCCCTCCGCGAGTGAATGAGCTTCAGGAAACGCGAATATGAAACACGAAATGCAAATAACGAACCGCGAGTATACGAAATACGCGAATATGAATCTTCTACTGTACTCTCGAACCTCAATCTACCGTGAGAGTGCATAATACCGCTGGAGAGGGGGGGAGAGGGAGAGAAAAGAGGGGGAGAGGAGAGAGAGGGAGAACGTTGAGTGAGTTGCACGATACCGGTCGCGAAGATACACTCGCGGATCACGCGGGGATGAAGAACACAATGCAAGATCGTCAGTTAAACTGGGCCATGAAAGCGGTACCTGAGCGTTATAAGAAAAGTCATATAATTAGCATTGCAAACGTTCCTTACTCCCACTCCCTTCCGGTTTCGTTCTCCTCTTAGAATTCGTTTAACGCCGGTCTCTACGTCTATTCCCGGTTTCAAAAAAATCCGACTATTTATATTTTGCATCCTAACGAGCAAATTAATTAGTTTGCATAGACTTTATTATAGCCTGACTCGATTCTATTGTTTTTATATGAAATGAATTTAATTGTTCGAAGAATGCTAATATATTTATGTATTTTATATTCCTATCACAATAATTTTAATTAGAGAACGTTAATTAAAATTTCTATTAAAAATTTATTCCCAAATCGTCTGTTTGAAGTCGAGCGAGTCATAAAAAGGAGCTTCATTATTCATCTCATTATGCATCCTCAAAGTCCAATTCGCGCGAAAATATTTCTATTTTGTTCATACATAATTTAAGCTATGTTTCAACATTTTTGGGATTTTCGTCTTAGAATTCAATGAGAAATCTATTCTTAATGTCATAATATTCACGAATCATCAGATATATATTTGTCTCTGCTCCACTTTTTCAATGATATATTTCCCGTTTCATTGGAATATCATTCGCGGTAACAGTGTTTTCCCTTTTTTTCCATTCGGTATGCTTGACTGGTCGCGCAACAAGGAGCCTTAACCGCCTTCTCTCTGTGCTGCTCCTCCTATCGAGAAATCCTATGCTGTTAACTCGCGGACCGTCCTATAATCAATGCACCATCGCCGTCGTTATGACCACCTACGATACCGATATCCTCTTCCTCGTCGGAATTTACGACCGTTGTTCCTCGCGGCGGCTTCGCATATTTCCGGGAGGCTCCTCTTTTCGACATCTCGGCCTCTCTTTGATGATCTTCCAGCGTTGAATTTCGAAGAATCGAAATACCACAGCACTTCGGGAAAAGGCAATAGAGTAAGGTTCGATAGAAACGTTACTCAACGTGTGGGAACGCATAATTTCTTTCTTAAGAGATTCCTAAGAACTTCTGAATGATTCCCGAAGATTCAAGAATTTGCATTTTCTTTTAACGGTACACAGGATATTCCATAAAATATAACTACCATACATTACTTTTACAGCATATATCCCGATTTAGCGCTATCAACTTCCGAAGCACATTTCGTGGAGAATTTACAGTTAATCCTCACTTAACGAAAATTTATTAGATTACTCATAAATTTTTGTTATACCAGACTAGAGATAGAAATATATTTCTAACTACCTGAAAAATGTTACTCTATTTTTTATTATTATACGCATCAGGTACATGATCGATTTTTATTCCAATATTACTTTTAATAATTTCTATTGTATTTTTACCACTTCTCGATTATCATCTCACAACTTTTTAAATCAGCAATACATTAATTAGGAGAAAAAAAATTAAGATATCTTAGAGAGGTCCACTGGAATATTTAATTTCGACAAAATATAGGAGCACCAAGAAGAATCATGAACCTGTTCAGCTTATAAACGATCGTTCCCCCGTGATGAACGATCAGCCACCCTTTAATATACCAACCACCCGCCCCGCCTCGTCTCGTCCACCGTAAGTTCGCGATGGCGACCACTTTTAGACTTGGTCTCCATTCGACGTTACAGCTTTATAAATGGGGGGCGCGGATTAATTAGCACGACGAACACCGAATCGGGTCGCCGAGCGGTCGAACTCTAAATCTTAGGAAAGAATGTAAAGAATTACGATTTTTTTTCATTACATTACGAAGAATTTTGATTAATCGATTTTTAAGTGCTCATGTTATTCGAACCGAAAACATAACTTTTGATATAATGTTTTAGGTTTTCTAATGACTTGTAATATTTACCTTCATAAAGACTTGTAGTATTTATTTAAAAAAAGCAGAACTTATTAACACTAAAAGTTTTAGATCAGAAATTCGTCTAGTCTTTGATAATTAATCAATTAAGGCAACGACATATCTATTTTCATCGGATTGTTCCACAGTGATGAATACACACGTAAAAGCACGTAAATTACTCTTGATTTTGATCGCTCACTCGCTGAATGCCTCGATGTACGTTAATTACGACTCACGACAGCGAATTAAATTGTACCTTTACTTTGCGCGTAGTATCGGAAACTGTAAACGAGCGCGTCGAAATTCAGATTCGTGGCAGCCTTTTGCGCGCGTCTAATTAAGCCGCGTTTGAGAGCGCAAGGTACATCGAGTGCGATTCGCAGATCAACGTCAGAGATCGTGCCGAAAGGCAGAGGAGATTACGTCTAATTCGGTTCCAAGTGAGTGCATATAATCGGCTTGGCGCGTAATTGAGCTTAGATTAGGCGCTCGTGGATTATGAATAGATCGTTGGCAATTGCGTTGCGATAATTAGCACTTTAGCGGGAGAAACGGGCGTCGAGGAACGAGCCGATAATTCGCCAACCCGCCGCAGCGTATTGGATGAATGAGCAATAGATTCGCAAAGACGCAAAGATGATGCTAATTTACGAGAAGCTATTAACTGACAAACGCTAACGATGATTTGCGCGGATTATTATACAGATATATAAATATCAGAAAATACCGTAAGAATATTAAGTGAATTAATGACTTTAAGAATTTAATAGATATTGGTTGAAGAAATTAAATCTTTACTTCCTCTAGATAGATTGAATATCTATAAAAGATATCATATTAGAAAAAGATAAAACATAAGGACATAAATGTGCTTGAAATCATTCTAAATGAATTTACGCGAGTTGCGCCTAAAAACATTATCCTGTCGGCGCGAGAGAGGATAACTCCTTTTCGTTCTTTTGCTCTAGCCTAACTACTACTTCCCGGTAGTCGCAGTAATGATTCAACTCCGGTTTAATTAGGAGCGGGACAGATGCCCGGGCATACAGTCTGAACGACACCCTCGCGACGCCGCTTCTCTTTCGTCGTTGTCGTTGTCGTTGTCGTAGCCGACATGGCACTTCGATCGTTTGTCGAGCCCTCGTTAATTAATCGCCCGTCGCGTTCGAGAACAAACGAAGCGAGAGCGGCTAGCACAGCACGAGCAGAAGGATATAAACGAGGCTACTAAGTTATTCTATTGGAGTCACCGCTCTTTCTCTCCTTTCTGTTCTTTTAACGGCACGCGGGATGCTCGCGATCCGCGTTGTCGCGACTGGAACCGCTCTGTTGCTATGCTGTTGACGCGTTGACGCGCGGCTTTAAGCGATCTTACAGCAATTTATCATGTAAAGTGTTCTACTTGCACCGCGTTACTTTCTAATGGAAGTTTCAGTAATTATAATTCGAAATTAATTTTCTTATTTATAGAAATATCGATACGCACAATTTGTAATTTGCACATTAATTTGAGATTGAAATATAAAGCAAATTAATTTAATGTCGAACATAAGTTTTTTTTTTCGACGAAAAAGCATATAAATGATGCGATGCTATTACTCCATTAATTTTGAATCTGACGTCATTTTGACAAAATTTTGAGAAAATTTTTATTTATGTATTCCAATGTCGAAAAAATTAGTTGCAATTTATTTTCATTATTATCGTTAGTATGGAAAAAGATATTGAGAGAATCAGTGTTTTGTTCATTCAATTTACAATTAATTTACATTAATCAATATTTAAAATAATATTTAAAAAGTTAATTGACAGTAATACTAAATTAATATTAATTAATATAAAGATATTATCCCATTGAATTCAAATCATAAGCGTGTTTTCGACAGCGCGCATTTTACGTTTAAAATCGATGAACCATTTCCATAACGCAAACGCGCATTTTAACACAATCGCATCTCGCGCTGGCGTAATCTTTTCAAGGATGTTACAGGATAAAAGAGAATGAAAGACAGTGCCGAGTGTATTTTTACCGCACTCAACCATCTCCCATGTCGCCATCGAGCACCGTGAATATTGCCTCGGAGATCGTTGTGTTGTACAAAGAACGGGAAAATGGCCTGCGCGCTTTTGCATTGTCGCCATACCTGTCGTTGCCATGCGCGCGGAGATGAACTTCGCGAGATGAAGAACCGTGGGTTAATTCGCATTTTCGCGATAACGCACTTTTCCCGAGCGCTGTCACTAACAGCTGGAACGGTAAAGTAACCAGCGATAAGTTTTTCAGCAAAAATATTGGAAAAATTATTTGAAATCAAATCAATATTTGAAGAAAAACAGATGATTAAATACATACTTATGCAGAATAATAATTTCATTTTACTAAATTATTTATTAAAGGTTCTCGATTCCATGTACAGAGTTCATTAATTTGTGGGAGAACTAAATCATTTAGCAAATTAATATTGCGTTACTGCTATGATTAATTTTAATACATTAATTAAGTCAAAAGCCACGCACAATACTCGGACATTCGTGAATTAATTAACAACTTCGGACCCTTTGAAAAAATGTTCACTCTCTCTTAATATATTTTAGAAGCAATTTTTATAAAAAAAATTTTATTTTATCGTTTCTCTAATCCAGTTTTCTTATAATACTAACACGTAATAGTTGAGAAGCAAAACCGATATACGGCATCATGGCACTACAGCTCGCGTGTTTGATCGCCAGAGATTAGCGGAAGTTTGTTCAAAATTGCGTGTTGTTACTATCGTTGAAAAGAATCGACGTAACACGCACCATTATGTATGTGCTCATGCTTTATTCGAGATAAGGTTATCCTGAGTTTGGCGTGCACGCGAGACATCTGCTTTCCGATAGCAACTTTCTTCACCGGATAACAGACAGTCTAGATCTATTTAAGTAAATCTTTTTACGTGAAACTCAATTAAATTCAATGAATTTGAAAATTTAAAAAATATTCAGTTTGTAATTAATGCCGAGAGAAATTTTGTATGAAAACTTTCTGAAACTACTGAATTTCTTTCAATATCTATTTTATTTATCTTTCCTTATTAATTATTTTTCAAGACATTATTAGTCATGGTTTTCATATTCTTGCAATTTCCGGTCACAATTATAACTCCATTTTCAGAAGCTTTATTTATATATGGAATAATTTTTAGTTGAAAGCAAAAGAGAAAGGGAGAAAATAACTTTTATTAAAAAAAATTATGTATTTTGTACTCTATATTTTTAATTTATATTGACGCGTTTATATTTATAGCTCTTTGATGCCGTATATAATCAAATTACGAGTTATCGCAATATTCAACCCCTAGCTGTGAATAACGTGTTTTCTTCGCAATCTGTGTCAGACCCTCACGCTTTGCGAGGGCGGGTCAATCCCTTAGGAGAACATTTTCTATTCATTCTCGAATTATAATATGAGGCGGTATTGCGAGATACAGGTCATCCTTTGACTTCGCTATACGCGACAAATATGTAGGCCGATTAATTTTGCGAGATATCAGGATTATATCGTGCTTTATTAGAAACTGCTGTTTGCTTGATATGAGAAAGCTAACACTTGCGATATTGGATTCTCTGACTTCTCTCCAATACTTTCTCTCTCTTTTTCCATCGAATCGAATAAATTTGTATGATTTTTCAAATATCTTTTGATCATTCTTTGCGGTACCAAAATTGTGGGAAAAGTAAAAGATCCGTTAAGATTCTCTTCAATGAGGTTCGCTGTTCATGTCAAACTAGAAAGGAGTTCAAAGAGTAGAAAAAAATAGAAGAGAAACCGCGAACAAGGTATAATAAAGTTCGACGTATAAAATATGTCGGCCACGTCGGCGGAACGTAATCTTTGCTGTAACCAAGTTTTCTGTCTTATGAGGAAATCATACCGAAAGGAATCTGTATGTTTATCTTTGCAGAGAAATGTTAAATATGTCGAATCATGATCAAGCATTTTATAATTTAAATATCATATTGATTTCAGAAATTCTCTGAAAATATTCTTCAGAATTAAATTACCTCTTCTATCATAAATTTCCTGTATAATATAAAAAGTACACATTTGAGAAAAAAACATTTTAGACCAAAATAGCAGAGTTTAAAGTTATGTATATGATATTAATAATTTAATCTTGGATTATGTCACCGAGGTCCGATGAAGATCATATTAATTCTTTTTAATAGAAAATTTTATTTTTATAATTCCAGAATTTGAGCTGATGTCAAGATTTTTCAAAATACAAATATGTTCATCTCCCTTTAGATTTATGAATTATGCGTCATTCGCTGTACCCAAGGGACACTATGGAGGCTTGTCAGATTTATTTTGTGTATGCGTGGGTGAGCATGCGCGAAGCGTGCATGATTTCATGTATGTGGAATAGTGACACAGAGATAGGAAACTCGCATACAGCAAAGAGGGTTTGAAATCATAAACTATTACGTGAATAACGAACCATATGTCCCTGGCCTTTGCTTGTGTCATCGTTATATCACATGAAATTACATAGGCATCCACACGTTCACACACACATAAAGGTGTAAATCGGACCGCGATATTTCTACATGGTGCACTTTGGGTAAAGCGAATGTCGACGGTAAGTTAATTTCGAAAATCCATAATTCGCATAAATTTAAACAGTAATAAAATTATATAATGTTATTAGTGTTTTGTGAAAAGCTCTTGACACCAGCTTAAATTCTGGAATAAAAAATAAGATATTTTATTTGAAAACATCAATTTGATTTTAATCTGATATTGATGACACAACTCAAGAGGTCATCAAATTATTAACATCACTAAATAAAATACCTCACTTTGTAACTAACTTTCCCTGCAATTTTAGTCTAAAATATATTTCTCCATATACATATACATAAATACCTTCTAAAATATCCAACTGTCCTCGAACATTATAGACATCTTATATACACAATATAAATATTACACATTGTATACATGTGTATATGATCGTCAGAAAATAATTCATCTTCATTTTCAGACTTTGTTGTTTATAATGTAATCTAATGCTAATGTAATCTACGAACTTTTCAGAAAAATGATTATTTTTGAAAAATATCTTTTAAAAGTAGGTCACCGAATCTTTTATATGAGATATTTTAATATTAATATCGGTCTTTGATGTAATATGGAAATTTGCATATTTCTCTCTCGGGAAAATGTAAGAAAACGTCTGTGGCGTCAAGACATATTTGCACAAAAATTTTAAGATTACAAATTCCTTTCGCGAAATGAAAGCGCACGCCGCGAATTTCCCGTCTCGCGCCGCGCGAATTATTTCGCGCGCGCGCTTCATTTGCCGGAGAAATTTTCGCTTTTAGGAATAACCGCCGCGACAAGAATAACCGCAAGCGTGAATCGCAAAGTTTCCGTTCTTCGGTATGCAACGCCGCGCGCGATACCAAGTACAAGCAATCGTAATTGCGCCAATTAGAAACATCGTTGCTCTCGGAAGCCGGCAAGCACGACGGGGAATACATAAATCGCGCCAAAGTGCGACTTTTCGCGAGCGAATACCCGATAAAGTTAAAACGCGGCGAAAGATGTATTAAGAGTACCGCGGGGATAACGCGGTTCATTCTTCGCGAAGTTAATTAAGTCGCACTTCCTGGGAATGGAGAAGGAAAAGGAGAGTGTCCAGAAACACGCGGAGGGGTTCGTTCCGCGGCTCCAAGTTTTTAATTAGATTCTAGCTTCTCTCGCAAAGAGGTCCCCGCGGATCGCGAGAAAGAAGAGAACGCGCGATTCTTACCGGGATAATAAGACAGACGGTTTAGCCTGATAATTTCCTATTTATTCAGTAGCCAGTTATCTTACGGAAAATATAGTGATTCTTATAGTGAAATATGTAACATTATCAGCGACACACAATATCATCTCGCTATATATCAGCTAAAGTTAAAGACGTATTCTTACTTTGATTAAAACATACCCTTGTGGCGTAACGAACACTGCGTCTTGCTTGCAAAAACGGCTGGTGGCGGAATTACGTACCTGGAAGAAAAAAAAGAAGACAAACTGTGAATTAATGATCGGAAAATACGTATAAAAAATTACGAAGAGTGTCATGTAGTATAAATTGCGCGCTTGACGCGATAATAAATAACGGAACCATGTCAACGACTTAGCTTCTCGGCGGCAATAAAGGATTAAAATGCGCGCCCGATACGGCAATATCGCGCGTTTATATCGGCGCTTAACGCTCCAGGAAGCAGCGACAAAGCTGAAAAGTCGTCGCGTCGTCGAGTTTCCACGATTCCCAGCCAATTAAAACAACTTTTTATCGACCCGGCGGCCCGGCAAGTACGGTAGAGAATCACCGATGAAGCGAGAGAGAGAGAGAGAGAGAGACTCCGTCGACAATGAAAATCCGTCTGTGCGCAAGTCTGCTTTTTTCAACAAATCAGTTATTTACCATTTAGTTCACTGAATACTGGTATCGATTATTGAACGGATGTTCGAAGGCACGTTTAAACGGCATTTAACAGACATAACAAAGAAAGCGATATATTATAATGAAATGCTCGTATGAACTTCACGAAAGTATTATTCGATTTTTCTTTAATTAAAAACATTTAACAATTTATGTGGACAGTCAACCTGTTATCATAATAAGCAATAAATAAATCCTAATTTACTACAGAAGAAAGCTTTTAAATGGAAAGATTTTGAGGGGAAAAAAAAAGAAGTCAAAGAGGTACATATTTCTTCCTCTCTATTATTGAAAAGCGAATCCGTCTGATTCTCTCGAACATTTAGCTCTATCACGGTCCGAAACGAGATTAGGCTGCTGCAGCTGCACGCTTGTACCTCCCATTGTTCGCCGGGATTCTCGCGGCGGTGTGTAGGAAGGGCGTATCACTAGCGTGAAGACGAAGAAGAGAAAGCGGAGGAGAGTCAGTAACATTGCTCGTGCTGGAACTTTAATGGCGAAGTTGTCCGCGACTGTCTCCGTGATAAGTTCATAATGCGGCAGCTCCGACGCGACTGCCATTGATAACCGACGTGGCGTAAACTTCGCCAACGACTGCGCAGCCAACCACAGAGAGGAATAGCGAGACTAAGAGAGAAATCGAGAGATGCAGAGGCAGAGAGAGAGAGAGAGAGAGAGAGAGAGAGAGAGATGGGGGAAGTGGGGAGTCACGGCACTTTGGCCTAATAGGTCTCGCAGTTGCGGACTATCGACTAACGCGCTCGACTAACTTTTCGGCGTCAGCCTAGCGGCGGTTGATTCCACGACAGGCGATCCGGTGACGTTGATTGACGTTGTTCCACGTGTTTCGAACTTGCTCTCGCCGCCGGCAAGATATCGCAAGCATCTGTTACTTGCTTATATCAGACCACTAACGGGACGAGCGAAGAGCGAAAGATGAAAATTAGGAACGAAATTGGTGACGATCTGCGCTGATGATTAGAATTAATTTCCCCGGGATATTAAACGTAGATTCAGAAATTTAATTTAAACTTCGTTAAATTAACTCTGTGAAACTATGAGTCAATGGCATCCAATTAAAAATTTTCGTCGACGAAAAGAATCGGAGAATTTTTTAAAATTAATTGAAAAATATGGCTGTGAGAAATGTTGAGCCGTTCTCTTAAACATCCGTATAAATAAAAAAATTTATTCAAAGAGGACAATGAGTTTTATTGCGTAATTATACATATAATTGCAATATATAATGTCCTAATACTTTTATAAAGGATTTAATTTTTAATCTCGATCCCTTCCGGAACGGAGCTTTCGGTAGCTAAAGCTTAATTCGCAAAAATCAGGAATATCTGTCACAATTTTTCTCCCTTTTTTTGTGCAAATCCGCGTTTGTTTGAATGTGCGCCAGCTTAATTTGCAACGGACGATTCAAACGCGTTTCGGTGAGCTCTCCAATTAGCGCGACTTTCACTCGTCTGCAATCGAATCAGCATTTCGTCGGAGTTTCAGAATTCGGGACTTTGATCGGAGTATCGTTCGTTCAATAACGGATTATGCATTTCGATCCCGATGAAATGTATCCGAGTGTTTCCAGATAAAAATATCTGTGATTTCTATGAAAAAATACATTTACTGCACAAAACCTGATTTTTCTAATAATCAATTTAATCATAGAAGAAAGAGATAATAATAGCGAATGAATTTCTATAATTCTTTCCTCTTCTTTTTCCTTCCGTTTATCTAATTCCGATTGTCTTTTTGATTTACATTTTTCTTTATATACATTTAAAATTCATAATAATTCTTTGTTAATACTACTTTATAAATGTCATTACCCTTTCATGTTCTGAGAGAGGATCTGTTCCAGAACACACGATATAAACTTTATATTCCATTCTATCTTATCTTATATTATTCTGCTTTTTCTGTTGCTGTCCATATGATTTCAGGGTCAACACGAGGCATCCTTTCAACCTTCGCCGGCAGCTTCGCGATAAGCGCAGCGTAGTTTATTCCCCTCATATATCCCCTTTGTGCAAATCGATTCTCATTGCGGGATCGCGCTTGCCGGACAACGAGTCCATAAACGTGACTAATAGCCTTCTCCCTCCCCCCTGATCCTCTCCTGCGATGTCGCGTCGCTGTCATATTGAAGTGCATCTGCATCCACAGGCAGATGTACGCTCGTAACTTACGAGATATGGAAACGAGGTCTCGGCGCAGCTACTGGGGACAAAGGAGGAAACGGCTTTATCTTGTGGCTTCGCCGATATCGCCACACTTGACGAGATACAGAGAGAGAGAGAGAAGGAAAGAGGGAAGAAGAGAAAATTGCATATAAAATGTTCAATTATACATGCGCTTGATAAATAAAACAATATTTCTATTTCAAAAACGACGGGACTCTCTTTTCATACACCCACATTTAATTAACCTTTCTATCGTCGCGTTATTTTTCGTAACACAAAAAAGTCGACGGGAAAAGTCTTGAGATATAAAAAAATATATTTATATCTTTTCAAAATAATATTTATTCAAACTTTCAAAATTCAAACGGCAAAGTTTGTATTTTATCACGAAAAAATGCGTTTTATTAAACATCGGATTTGTAAAGATTCCGCACGACGACGCTGAAGGTTAAATGCGATATTCTCCGCAGTGAGGCAGCTTTAGTCTAAAATATCTTTTTAAATCCGGCTATATTGCGCGTCTCCAGGTCGAGCATTCTTAAAATCAAATATTGAGATTTTAATAATAATGGAGATTATTATTACTTTTTTTTCTCTTCTGCTGTTCCGTTTAAATTTAATATCGTTACAGTTGAAGGTTCGGTGGTTTCGCTTTGAGGCTACCGCTGTGACGTTCTCGTTCGAGCGAGGCCGTCGCGCATAAACTAGAATTTCAAAAAGATACTTTCGGTGAAACACCGACGGCCGCCGGCCTCCAGAGGGTTAAGTTACAACCGAGCGCTTCATCGCGTGTCGATACGATGGAATCGATTTAAAAGCGCGAGTGGTAAAGCGATACACGAATGACGTGCAAAAAAAAAAGAATGTGGTCTCGTACACAAAGGATTTTATCACATGCAACAAACTGCGAGAATTGCAAACGATAATTCAAACGCGCGGAGCTATTTACTAGAAAACGTTAAATGCAAATCGATTTATTTGCGTGCCGAGATATCCTGGGAATGTACCATTGATTATTAAATAATCGGAGTATTTTTATAGGTGTGTGTTTAATCTACATTGTATAATAATAACTATTCTAATCACTTGTATTAGAGATAGTTTTTACGCAAATTCCCTTGATTCTTGTTGAGATATGGGAAATATTTTCAATGCAATTCACCAGGCTTTTTGGAAAGGCAATTTTTCCACAGGCCGCACATTTTTACGCCGATTATCTCTGGAATCGTAACAATGGCGGCGTCGGGTTCTGCAAGAGATAGAACGCGTTCGTAATGTCAAGCACAGCACAACGGGCTCATCCGTTCGTTCATTCGTTCGTTCGAGTATCGTGATCCATCACGCGAACGTCACTTGGAAATTTTAATGCCCATGGTGGATCTTCATCCAGCATCCGATGGTCGCTAGGCACCGAGAAATAACCTTTTACGAGCCACTCGCTCATTCATATCGTAGAATGAAACGAGTTGACTGAAGAATTCCCGAGAGTTTTCGTCTAGGGTCTTGTCGTTTGCTCGCTTTTTTTTGACATGGCGAAATAACTCGTCGAAACGAATATAAAAACCTCCGCCGGTGATACCATCGTGCGGATTCAACGACGGTGTAAACTCGCGGATGGAAAATTCGTAATTCCGGCATCACACACGACGATTTATAGCAGTATTTCGCAGTAATTGAAAATCAGCGAGTTTTGGCTCTAAAACTCGAACGATTCGAACAAAGCCATTTTTCTTTCCATCATGTAACGATCAGGAAGTTTGCTAAACGGAATATAAGTAGGATACTAATACGAAACGCAATAAAATATAATAAAATGTAAATAGAATATGCGCGGGAACGCATAAATACGACAATAAAAATAATTTTCTTTACGAGCGCGCGCGGGGCGCTCGTAACGCGAATGCTCGCGGGCTAATACAATTAGCGTGCGTTGCGAAGGCATTAATCTTTCGCGTAACTTTCGCAGCCAGCGGCGTGGCACGGCGAGGCGAGGGTCGCCAATTGTGCCGGGCATAACTGCCCGAGTTGGTAGGTACCTACGTGCTAAGAGCAAAGCCCGGAATTAGGATGCATCACCATTAATTAGGCGCTTACAAAGAGCAACCGATTACGGTACACGTTACGGCGTGGCTTTATACAGCTTTCTTAACGCTGATTTAGAGCGTGCACGGCCAGAGAGCTCTACGCAAATTTCTGTCCTCACGGGTTATGAGAAGGGCAGGAGAAAATTAATATTGGTGCACACATCCTCTCTTTCTCCCTCTCACTCTCTCTCTTTCTTTGCAACGCCGCAAATAATGAGGACTTTATCTGCGAGCAGGGAAGAGCTTCTTGCAGATGTATTAAATTGATTTTTGATCTAACCTTCATAAAGGGGATTATGCGTCGAGATCGCGAAATGATATTTGCTCCCATATCGCAAATATCATTTCGCAAATATCAAGAGAGACTTTCGAATCTCGAATATCACTTCGACGTGCGCAGATAAGCGAATTAGTTTGTTAGACGAGTGGCGGCATCAGGATTAATCGGCGGGACGTGCGTAAGGCGCACAAGTTTGACGGGCTTGGAAGAAGCGCGTTTCTCGAGTTTATAACGTCGTGGCAAAGGTGATGTACGCGAAAAAAAAGAGCCGAGAGAAGGGGAGAAGAGAGTCATGTGTGATATACAAGAATCGCTAGAGCGCGAGGAACCGTGCAGCTTGCCAGTAATTGCTCGATTACCGTTAGCGCGCCGCTGTATATTTCGTACCGAGATTAAAGTTTACGACGCTAGGCGAGATTTAAAGCCGAATTTCCCTCGCCGTGATCGGGCGATCGCTCGTTTAACCGCGATACTCGTGCGATCCGCGAGGAATCGTTAACCTTAGGAATATCTAGGGTAAAAAGTGCCCGGGAGCATTTGACTCTAATGGACCGCGTGGTATTGTCGTATTTTGCCGTGAGTTTATCTCGACACTTTGACTTTTACTACGTACTAGCATTCTTTAATACAGGAACACATACATCTGCAGATGTGAAATAATAGTAGCGATTGCGATTAATCATAAGGCACAGAAGACGTGACACAAGCTAGACACCGCATTTGAACATAATTTATAATTTATGATTGATATGAGCTTGATGTGTAGGTGGATACTGTAATTATGTATGCGCGTAATTTACATTTCACGATTTATGAACTTAATTGCGTTGCATTCTTTTAAATCTTAAGCCTGAAAAGTAGAAAAATTCTAAGGGCCAGTTTTTCCAACTTCTTGGTAAATTAACTAACAGTTAAATCATACGTCTGAACTTGTCTAACTTGAAGATAAAACAAAGACAGACGTATGATTTAACCGACCCTAATAAAAAATGTGGAAATTTCTTCAAAAAATAGAGAGCGAACTTAACAAATGGCCACAAATATCAATACGCGTAAATGTTTTTATCATTAAAATAATAAATTGGGAAATATCTACATACATCTTACCAGCAGTTTGCGTACAACTAATCAACAGAGTCACGAGATTATGTCGTAGCCACATAACAACTGCGGGAGTAAACAGTTGCAGTTCTGGATTTACAAAGCCGCAGGTAGAATTACAATTAAACTTCGCCATCAAATGTCAACTCCAAATTCGTTAAGGAATCTGCGGGGCCGACCGGGAATGCCGTAGTTCACCAGCCCCAGTGTACAGCTCTGTATATAACGGCGGTGACCCGCATACGGCTGCACCTCTCTTGTGGAGACAATTTGCCCGGACCCGTGCACGCCCGCCCGTGGCCACACGGTTGTTTGCGGTAATAAGACAATCCCTGTCTGTCCGGGTGAAGTTATGTGGGCCGGCGGTGCTGGGCGCGGTGTGGATTTTCTATAACGGTGTGGATTGTTGACGTGCGCACGCCACTCGTCCGCACGTCCTTTTCGCGTACGGCTTATCAGAGGCTGACGCCAATTTCGTGCGCACGTCCGCTGGTCCCGAGAATGCAACAACAAAATCGCCGAGATGGCAGGCATCGGCAGCGCGAGTATCTCGGGGATTTTCTTCGGCTTCGCCGAGATGATATCCGCGTTGTGATTAGGGACCCGAAGTCGGCGTCTCCTCGCGGGCCCGAGGCGATCGCGAAATGTCTTCAGCTATCCGCGGTATAAACTAACAACCAGCGCTCGCTGTTATAATAATAATAGGCAATCGAGTCGCGTTCAGTATGACGGAAGTGACTTGCGAGTTAACTCTCTCTGAGAATTTTAGACTATGAGAATTTCATTCCCCAAAAAATGAAGAAAATTGCTACAGCTACGAACGATAAAACGACATGGGAGCATCGTGTTTAAGTATCCCAAGTCTTCCTGTTTAATTTTAAAGATAAATATCTTATGCATTCGGCATGTCTTTAAAAAAACGATTCTTCCGATATCTTTTCATGCTTTCTAGCTCTCGTATTTCTTTTATAAAAGATTCCTCTTTCTATATTTTGTAACATATAAATAAATTCTATAAATATGCACTTTAGTTCTTTAGTATTTCATCTGATTCCATAAAAATATACTCTTCTCTATTAAAAAAAAGATTCAGGTCAATACGATCGCCGATCATGACTGCGGGGTTAATTACAACCCTTACGTCCGAATTGTAGCTCATTCAGGGAGAAAAAGTTGCCGCGCAAAATAACTGACAAACAACGCGCTCATTCTCAGCGCGGAGTCGTAATCTTGGTCAAGGAAAGAGAGAGGAGGAGGAGACGGGGAGGAGGAAGAGAAGTAGAGCGTATAACGCCGTGTACAATTTGTTAGAGCGCATAATCGTCAACGAGACAAGATGAGTAATGGCGGTGGTTCATATTGTCGGAGGAAGAGAAGTAGGAGGAGAAGGGGGAGGAGGTGAAGGAATACCGTAAGGCGCGGGATAGAGACGCTCTCGAGGAGGAACTCTCGGAGAGAACGCGCGAGATAGTGTGCCAGCGGGCTAAGGCGCCGAGGAGAGCGTGACCCCCTGTGCTTGCCGTTTCGCGAAAGATCGCGAATAATGCGAGTATATAGCCGCGTGTGGCTTGCTCCTCCACTCCGATACGAACGTCGAACGCGATTCTCATCCTTGTTCGCGAGCGCAGACGTCAATTAAGCATCACGACGTGCGCCCATCGTTCTTTTTTCTTTCCTGTTATCTTTTTAGTCTCCGCTTCTCTCTCTCTCTCTCTCTCTCTCTCCATCCCTCTTCTTCCCTCGGGCTCTCTTTCTCGTTTCGGGCGGGAATATTTCGTGCGACTAAATTAATAGCACGCCACGGCGTATCATTACGGTACGACGCGGCCACGTCACGGATGCAAAGGAGGCATCTCGCGCTCGGCAGCGTATCATTAAGGCGCGCGCGTGCGTGCGCGCACATACACGGGTGTCAAACGATTTGTCAGCGAGAGCGCGACGGCGACGATGGCGATAGACCGACGGCGATGGGTGCACGTTTAACCCCTAACTGCGGTCTTCGGCCGGTTACCGCATTGTGTGCCACTTATGCGCGGCCGTTATGGCACGCGCGCATAAAGGCTCGCGGTATAATCGGACGAGACACGGGGGGGAAAAAAAGGCCTGTCGTCGTACGTGCGTGTCCGCGAGAGAAGTCGCGGGATAAACGGGAAACGTGTTTTTGACTGCGATGCATACGGAGTCGTTACAGGATCGGGACGGCGGCGGCGGCGGCGGTCGTTTAACTGCGCATCTCATGCGTCGAGACGACGACGTCGGAATGCGATGCTGCCGCGCATATGAATGCACGCACGAAGAATTTAATGGCAGTTACTTCGATGGAAGTCATCGAGTCTCTAGTTTACTGAATCGTATTATTACATTGACGGGTTACGTGTCAGCTATCTATCGGAAATTAGATAAGCAGGTAGAGAGGTTGGCAGAAATCCAGGTCGCTGCATATGGGACATCACTTTTATATCGATGGGTACGTGGGTAACTTTCAAGAGAAATTCATCGATCAAAATGACGGTCGATACGACACCCCTTAATTTGTCTGTCGAGTTCTCAGCACGAAGAAATAATTAACGTAAGCGATCCTCGATAAAAAAAAAGAACGATTTGTCATGGACCGGTCCGACAATCCGGCTAATCATCGAGAGGAGGCGCTCTCGCGATCATTCGCAATTAATTTGAGAATGAAAAGATCGGCTGGATCTCGCGGGGGGTCAGCTGGAGAGAAAGACTCGCCGAAGAGATCGCGCGCGCGCGCGCGCGTGTCGTGCGGTTTAATGCGCCCCGTTCGCCGGTAATTATCCCTCCCCCCCTGTATGGCCGTGTGAAAAGGCTGCGAAGGTCAGGAATAGGAGGTGTATTTACTTCGGTTTGTGGCCTAAGCTCGCGGTGGTATAATCAACGAGTCTCGGATCGGCGATCGATAACCGCTAGTAGATCGTTCGACATCCATGGGATTTACGAGCGGACATGTCGTAGTTCATAACGGTACGAAAAGAAGCGGTGGCACAGATATATAAATATATAAATATATATATATATATATGTATATACAAACACAAGAAATGTATGTACGTGACAGAGAGAAATGCACATACATGCGCACGGATAGAAAAGGAAGCGGAATTGGCCGGCCGGTGCACAACGGAAACTGGAGAAATGTCCGTGTCAGCGACAGATGTATCGCGATATGGATATCCGCCACTGCCACCGGTCGCTTCCTTCCGCCTCTTCCTTTCGGTCGGCAATGTACAGGATGTCCTGCAAGTCGCACGCGTTTCCTCGGTTATAGATATTAGAATCCAAGAAGTTTAGCTAAGTTACGAATAACGGTTTCAATGCTGATCTATTGACATTATTATCTGTCTTCATAATTTTAAAAAATTTGCAAATTAATGCACTGAAATGATTGCAAAAAGCACTCATTACTCTTACGTCACAGCAAAGATATTTTAATCAATTAATTCATTTTTTCCAAATTAACTATAAATATATTGTTACTTCGACTTTAAAAAAAAAAGAACCAATTTTATAGAAACCATTTGAGTTCGAATCAATTCGTATTGGAGTAACTTTTACCTCATCAGATACTGCGTCGTCGAACTTGACGTAAAAAAAAATGGTTACCGATAAAGAAAAGAAGAAGCAAGATAAAACTTTTCCGGTCTTACACATTGGTGAACCGAAAATCTCACGTACATACGATATCGGGACTCGACGAATGCATCTCCTAACTATGGTATGCAGTCACATGTTTGAGCGTACTATTCTTCACGTCCTCTCTCCCTCATCTCTCCCGCATCTCTTCCTTCGCCCCTCTTTTCCTCCCCTCGACCTCTGGTCTCGCGCAGTTTGCGGTACCTGTGCACGCTTCGCTCGAGAACACACGTTGTACTTCGTATGCACACACGCGCGTATATACGCCGTGTACTTCGCAAATTAGCACCTTACGCGAGCATACAAATAAGCCACGTGTGTACCTACTCCGTCCGACCTGCCTATATGCCTGTCTCTCGTCATCCTCCTCCTCCTTCTTCCTCCTACCCATTCCTCTCTCCGACGCTTTCGTCCTCTCCAATCTAACGGATTCCTATCACTCTCTAACTCTCACACGCGGTGTCGTCCTTAACCCTGGGAAACACAGATGGCATCGGCAGATGACCATGCTACCTTACGAAGTCTTTCAATAAATGAAGAAAAAAGAGAGAAGAACGCTTTCTCTTCACCGCGTATTCGTTAAGTCAATAAGTAATCACTAATCATTATTTAACGAACGGTTATTAACGTGCACAAGTGGCAGCACGGACGTGAGAATGAATCGAGATGAGCCGAAACGCGATGAGAAGAAAATCAAAACGACAAAAGTGAAATTCGAGGACATGTGAACATTATCGCGCGAACAGCGATCGCGACGTAACAATATCTATCGCGCGGCGAATAGTATCGATCGCGAGATAAAATAACACTTTCCCACGATATCGCAGTATCTCGAGCTCCGCGAATCTTCGTTGAGGAGTAGCGATGAATAAAATTGACAGCGCATAATCTCGTTACCACGTGGTATGGACTCGATAATGCGATCGATATAAGGCGGATGCCGAGTGAATGTTTTCATCACACTCGCTCGGGGATGCGATGAGATGAACGTATGAACGTGACCAACGAAGCGGCCTGTAAATCGATTTATGAATATATATACATATATATCGACGCCCGCCGAGGCGCTCGAGCGAGAAGATCTCGTCACGCGATACGCGATCATTAATAACGATTCGTGAGTCGACCGAAATTCTCTTTTGGACCGTTTAGCCGACGACAATGACGATGATGGAAGGCTCGTTCGTTCATCCAGCGGGAGTCATCCCCGCAATTTCCGGCTTCCCGATAAAAATCCGCCGATACTCTAATGTCCAATTTCTACCAACGCAGATTAACTTTAATCTCAGTTTAATTTACTTTTCATCTTTTTCTAATTCTTAGGATTAAAAAAAGATAGAAAATAAGTTAAACTGAGATTAAAGTTAATCTGCATTGGTAACAATAGACATAAGCGCTGTAAATGATCGAGCTTGAGAAGGCAAATCGGACGGATGATATTTCAAATTTTTACCAAGAGCATTAAGAGAGCAGATTCTTCAAAGTAAAAGAATGTCTGATCTGATTTTTATAATTTATCTTGCAAGAAGAGGTTTGTTAATATTCCAAACAAAAACGGAAGAACGAAAACTTTCAGGATTATCTATCGCGCTTTCATTTAAATATAGTTGGTCGAGAGACTCGACCAACATTAACAATCTTCATGTGAAATTTTAGCTGTCTTAATTAATCTAACAAAGTTTTGTAAATGTACATTTCTTCGCGAAACTAATTGTCTCATACATACATTATGCACGTCAAATATGGCTTATTATCTTATGATTATTCAAAGTATTTTTTTCGTTCATCAAATTATTCGAAAAATGACGCAAATGAACTCGTGACTGACGATCTTTGCAGGACGTTATATTGTTTCCAACATAGGTAAACCGAAGTGCACTCGCAATCTCGCGCTCAGAGTTACAATAAGGGCGGAAGTTTGCTCTGCCAACTGACGACGGCTTATCCAGCGTCGCATAAAAATTTATGGGTGCGATAATAGGTATGCGCGCGAGTTACGCGCGAGTACGACCAGCTGGAAACTCGTTGCAATGTATAATACGCGGGTACTCGAGGAGAAATTCTAGTTCCCTTTCTTGCGAGCGCGATTAAGATTTATGCAGATAAAAAGAGGAAAAATGAATAAAAAAAAAGAATATTATATGAATGACTAGCGAACGATTCAGTCTTGAAAGCTTATTCTTTCGAAACTTTTCTTCTAATGTATATATGTATATGTAAAATTTATAAAAAGGAGAAATTTAAATACAAAGCGTTCATACAAACAAATTTTAAACACAATGTAATGAACAAAAATACGCAGATTTTTTTTGAAGCAGAAAAAATCTACTTAATTTTAAATTAATTATTTTAAAACATTATATTAAATTAAATCTTCTCTATATAATAAAATTAAGTTTCCCCTTTATGTAACAAACTGAAGGTGAATTGTATTAGGAGCACAGTTTAAATTAAATTTTGTGCTCCCTAATTTGCGAAATCTCCAGTATCGAGAAACGATGAATTATTGGGATACGCCTTTTTGAATTAGACGAGCAGACTGAGAGGAGCCATCAAAGATCGCAAGTTAATTAGACATCGGGAAATTGGTTGGTGCAAGATTGATCGCTACCTAGAATCGATCGCGACAAGCGAGAGACGTGGGGGAGGGAGAGAGGGAGAGAGGGACAGAGAGACGTGGGATGTGTGCCCGCGTGTTCGTAATCGATACTGACACTTCGAGAGAGAGAGAGAGAGAGGAAGATTGCTGCGCCGCGTTCGAGTGCCCTGGTTTCTGCGCGCAACGGTCACTGTCCTATTAGTGTTTTAGCCGTCCGTCTGCCCGCTATTTATGGAAGGTAATAATACGGTAGAATGTCTAAGCTAAATGGGTATCACAGATATAGACAAACGCCATTACTCTGAATCGCTTTTGATTCAAGCTCGCGAGAAGAACTCGTCCTCCCGTTACGCGAAGATGGCCAGGTGATAGAGCGGTTCTCGTCCAGGAACCAGAGAAAAATTGAAAAGCGCGGAAAAACTTGTCGCTCCGATCGACCGATTTACAGAACTCTTGGTAAAAACACATTCGTCAATAATATCGGTCCGACAAAATTGCATGTTAACATACGGTACACATACAATTTACAAAGTAAACTCTAGCGGATCTCTGCACGCGTTCCCTTAACTTTTCAATAGTATCCACAGGAAGCACCAACAGTAAATTCAATAAGTAGAAGTACGCGAAATACAGTATTATGTTTTGCACATATACTGTTACATACTGTTACATACTGTTATATACCATGCACAAAAAATTGAAATCCATGAATGACATTCAATCTCTTCGAAACCTTATCTTACATTATTCTAATTTTATACACGTATGTCAGCTTCATCAATTTTTATCAAACACCAATCTCGATCGCTGCTGGTTTAATTGGATTATTTTATCTTCGGTGTCCGTCGTCGCGAGTTCATCCGATCTCGGATCCTCTGTCGTATGATTATGAGAAGACGACAAGCAACGGACGAGAAGGATCAACGATTGCGGAGCGGCTTCCGCGATTAGTCGACGGGTCTTCTTGCCAACGCCATTGAAGCGCGATTCAATTTGCATTTATATTGTATTAATTCAAAGAAACGGCTGCGCGATAAAGAGGAAGAAGGAATAGACGGTGGACGATCGACCGTAAAAGCGATAAAAATAGTAACAAACGCAGCAACACCAGCAAAAGCAGCTTATCCCTGCGTGCCTTCAATTTTCTAAATTACATTGCGGAAAACGCTCGGCAGAAGCTTACGGAGATGTCCACCTTTTCTATCCCGTAGAATCCCAGCTTCTCTTCTCGTTCTAGCCTTGCGCTTGAAGCAACAAAAGCATCGATATCTTAAACTGCAGTGATTGGAAACTCGATAATTCAAAATTCGATTGTTTCGAAAGTTCGTATAGTTCAAGGCAAAGTAAAAATAGTCATTGATAACTTTTACGAGACAAAAGATTCCTTCTTTCTCTCTTCTTTTTGAGGAATTTAAATATCTAAATTATCATTACATTTAATTTCCTTTTATATTTAAATTATAATGGTTCCAAGTTATTTGTCATTTTTCTTTTTCTCTCTTTTGTTCTGCAGATTTTTTTATTTCATGTAATTCGAATTTTATCTAAGCTCGTTCCGCGGTTCTCTTCAAATAAAACCAAGGAGACTTTACTGTACTTCTAGTATCACCATGTTTGCGCGTAACGTATGGCTCACATTGCGCCGTTTCGGGAAAATACGAGAACATACGGTCTCGGCGAAGAACGGCGGCGACGAGCGCAATATAATTCTCATCAGGGACCATCGCGTGCGGCCGGTGCATCGTAAACCGCACACACCACGGAATCGTAATCAAATTGAAAGTCCGGCCAGGGCGCCGCGACGAGACGAAACGAGATGAGGAGAGACGCCGTCCTGCGAATTACGGCGTCATCGAAAAGACGAAATCTCGAAAGAGGACGGTAATCCAGCATCCGAGATACGTGCGTGATCCATGTGTATTTAATATCCGACTTGACAGACAATAAGAAACAACTGTCGTTATTAGTTTGCTAAAACTCGGTTTAAATCTTCGAAAAGTTTTCTCCCAAATGGAGAAAGAGAGCTCAATTATATTTTTTGACTACAATAATTACACAAGAAATTTTATAACAGTAATGGAACAATGTTAAAGGCCTATGGTTTTTTTCTCAAAATCCATAAAAAAGTGTCCTTTCAAAATCATTAGAATCATTATATTGCTTATCTTCACATTATCTCTAAAGCATATCTCTAATGTAGTTATTAAAGATTGATATAACGTTCATTTATGTATCTTCAACCACAGTAAAACCTCAAAGTCTCTTTTCTTACATGTCACTTATTAAATAAAAAAAGTTTATTATAATATTAAGAGAGAAAAATTTATATTATTAAATGTTAAGTTTAAATTAAAAGAATTCTTTAAAATATATTAAACCGAGCGATATGACAAAATTAATCATAAAAATCCAATTTTAACGTTAGCTTCAATAAAAATTGTACAAATAAATTTTTAAAACAACATATTTGAGAAACGACCACATTTAAAAGTAAAATATTAAAAAGATGCTTTATACGACCTTTAATATATTCTTTAATGCAGGATTTAGCATTTTTCACATGCAGCACACGCGAAATTTTTCATCTTCCAAGCGCAATCTCTCACCTATCTATTATTTCACATGACTGTTCATTCTCTCTCTAACGCATCAAACTCCGTCATTCGACTAGTCACTTAAAGAGGGTAACTTATCGGGTTATTCTCTCTCCATGGCGCGTCTTTGCTCGCCTCATTACGCTGTATTGTTGGGATCATTATCGATACAACGCGGTCCTTTAGAGCCACTCCTGCCGTCGGATCTCGGAACCCTTGGTTGATGACGTCGGGTATCATATATCACGCCATTTTTGCCCTGCTACGCGCGAGTTCCCCCGTTTTATCACAGGTGGCTTGAGCATTTGTCAAAACCGGCCGGGAATCAAAGCGAACGCGCGCCTTGCGAGATTCTCGAGAGCAAAGAACACGCCTCGGGCTATTTAACAAAACGTCGATACCAGTCGCGTAGAAAGTATAAATATTTCACTCCATTTCTTTCCGTTTCTCATGGTTTATAACGGCTTAAAAGATTGATTGGTAATCTTAATTTATTAACGACTCTTTGAGAATCTCACAATTAATTGAATTTGAAAGTAGTTTATTTGGATTTCGAACCGTTTTTGATTAATACTTTTATTTACAATACGTGTATATCAAATACATGCTATTACTTATTTATAATACATCAATTGATTGAAAGCTTAGAATAAATAGGCGATTTGATAAATGTCAAAACAAATTCAGATCAATCAAAGTTTACGTGATAAATCAGCGATTATTCTGGACAATAAATAAAGATCGATCGACCATGACTACGAAATAATAATAAACAGAAACTCATGGGATACGGATCCGACAACGGACGATGCGTAAACACACGTCCGTAATTAATAATGTTTTTCAATCAGATATCGAATGGATAACATCTGATGATGTTCAACTGCAGAGTTATGCTGCCCTTAACGTATCATATTTCTTCGAGCGTACGAACGCGGAAAAGTTCGAGTGAGTTCGTTCGAGAGTGCCGGTATACACGTCTTTCGCGTAGACTCGCGGCTCACGGTGTGACTAAGATTAAAATGTATGCCTCTCGAACGCGTGGAGAGTCGACTAGTGGCGAGGTCGAGGCCTGCCCCATAAATCATCCTCCTCTGAAAATTTCAAGTAGCGCTCAGCTCAACCTACGAGAGAGGCAGATCACGCCGCCGTTGCAACTCGTGCAACGCGTGCTATTACGGGTGTCTCCAAAAAAAGTGCACGCCAATGGCAGCTGGAACTGGTTCGGCGGGAAACTCTCGAGCGTACTCTTTCTCAGGGGAAACTTCATCGGAGATTCCCTTGCTCTCGTGCGGATGTGTAAATTTTCTGAATTAAGCACTTGGACGAGTTGAACGGAATTCGTAAACTTTATTCGCCGTCTTGAAAAACTCGCGTTGTTCGTCTTGCATGTGTCCGACACTTGATTTATTTGTGTTCAATTTCAACTCCTTACTATACTTTACTACTTAATATTTCATAATCTGCGAATCGCAATTTCAATTTCTCATTAAAAAAGGAGAGGTAGTAAAAAGTGAATAAAAATATTATCATACATATCGCATATATAATTGATAATTGGGAATTTTCAACAGATTTGGAAGCAATCTTTTCCTTTACAGAAATTTAAATATGAAACATCATTGTATAATTAATCTATATCTAAATATCCAAAAGTTTAATACTATCTAGAATTTCTCCATTTCAGTTATTATATTAATAAAAGGCTCACCACGATGAAAATAAAACACAAAGAGATGACGTAAAAGTTTTACCGAGGGAGAATTACACGCGAACTCATCAGCGAGCAAGCCAAACGCGAATGCGTTAATGCAAATCTCACGAAACACCCCGTATAAGAGGGATATATGTACAGAGCGTGTAGGTTCACAATGTACATACGTTAGGTGTGACGAATATGCACGAATGACGGTCCGCGCAACGAGCACCGGTGTGGAGCACCGTTTCTGTGTGTGCACGTGTGCGCCTCTCGAGTGTCGAGGCGAGCTTTCCGTAAGCATTGACGGAGTGTGTACATCGCGCAAATAGGTCGCGGGTCAACGGCCATTCGAGGCTACATCCCGTTTATCATTACCGTATGATCTACAGCCGGGAAAAGGGAAGGCATTCGCTCTCTCACCCGCTCGGCGCTCGGAAGAGAGCAACGCGAATCCGTGCTCTTCGTCACGCTGCCAGGCGAATACGCGAGTGTCGACTTCGCGCGCTCCCCCGATCCCCATGCATCTCCGAAAGACACGTTTATTAATCCATTCGTTCGTCGTGATTTACTCTCCATTCTTGAAAAAAAAAAACAATTTTCCTGGAGGAAAAAAATACGTATCGGCTGTTCATCGAATACTTTCCTTTGACAGACGTATTCAAAGAAATGCGCTCCATATCTATTCATTGTTAACTGAAAATCGCAAAGTTTCCGAATTTTTGTTACATCTCATATTTCCTCACTGAATCCCGTTGTAAATAAAGTGTATATAAATAATATATCTACGGATCAAAACAAATAGAATAGATAATTTATAAATAACGATTTACTGCGATTTGGGAAGACTGCTTTACGTGAGGATCAAAATTATGAATAAGAGAGAGTTAAAAGCTGTATCGAGCGAGCGAGAACGAGCGAGTGCGAGCGAGAGGCCGCGATTGAATGAATGAAACCATTCAGATAACATGTTTATGCGCTCACCGGCGCAACGAGTGGCGAACGGCGGAGCCGGTCGGCACGGGCAACAATCCGGAAAGCTGATGGCACACCGAGTACAACGGCGGATTATATATCGCTTGTTAGGGCATGCGATAATAATAAAGCGCGTAATCTCGCGCAATAAACGCTCGCGCGTGTCCGATAACGGTCATTCGCTGCGAGTTAAGAGAAACCAAAAGATATTCCGAAATGATGGCTTCAATCGTTATCAACCGCAGATATTCAATATTTAAAATAAAAATATTATTGACAAGCGTCTATTGTAAAAAACGCAAGTTCTCAATTTTCAGTAATAAATTTCTTCGTGACTTGATCATCTTAAATTATTAATCTATTAAAGCTTTAAGAATTAAACGCGGTGATTGTGAGATTTAATCGTCTAATTGCACTTCTCTAACATTTTTCAGAAAACACGTCAATTTTTCATATATCGACATGTCGAAGAAGAAAGGAGAGAAATCAATTTTGCATTTGTCAAAAAGAGTCGTAAATAAAAGTGATCCGAAAGGTTTCGGATATCCGATGACATTTATTGATAATGTTTAATACTTTTTCCATTGAACTTCCATCTATATCTCATTCGTATCTGCCTTCGTGTTTCTCTTCGATTTTTTAATCCTGAAATCCTTTGACACATTGGCTTCTATTAAAATTCCTTGCAATATCCGGTCAATACTATGTAATAATCTCCCCGTGTTTTCGATTCAGTGCGCGGTGCACTGTCATGTCGTCGTGGTTTTCCGGCATACGCGATCCCCAGGTCACCGCAAGCATTTCGGTAAAATCGGAAAATTAATTTCACGTCGGGGCATATCCCGCGGATTCTTGACGGAAATGAGGCAGACGTGGACGGCGGTGAATCCACTCCGCGTGACGCAGGGCGACAAGCTTGCAGATTCTGAATAGATAATACGAGGGCCGCACGATGAAGATCTCATCAGTTCCGCGTAATTACCTCCCACGCGAGCCGTCCACGAAAGGCTGTTACATCTGCGGCGAATAGCCGTCTTACCTACGTAATTTTCACAGTCTAGACATGCAACGCATGCGTATGCGTATGCGGCTACATAGGCGTGTATACGTTCTTGCGACACGCGCACATATACCCGCGAGCTCACGAGCGTGATTTCACGGAAACTTTGAGAGGTTTCCGTCGTCCCGGTTGCTCGAGCTTCGGAAGATATCCGTTCCGGCTGGTCGAGAGAGGTCAGAAGTGGACCAATTTCGCTAACAGAGCAGTCTGCTCTGAGGCTGAAGAGTTCTTGAAAACCTTTATCCATTGTTTAAGTCAGGAGGGTTTCAATTTAGATTGAAAATCAATTATTAAAATTAATTCTTTACTAAAGATAGCTGATTAAAACACTCAAAAAGCAAATATATTTCTCTTATTCACTAGCTTTACATTAATAAAATATAAATCTTTTTATTTATTTATCCAATGTATAATTTTATTTACAAAAATACAAATAACTGCGATTTTTTTTCAATTATATTGATTTGAATATAGACTATAAAGTATAGTTATGTACATAATAATACCAAAATTTAATTTTGAGAGGTTTTTAAAATATATTTTATATTGAAATAATAACGGTTCGATAGACATTGCAAGGTACACCTCAATGCTCCAATAAATAAAGTATTGGAATACGCTGATATGAATTTACATTTCTCGCATTGATGCAATGCCGATAATTTAATGGTCTTGAAATCGCGCAGAGGTCTCACCATTAGCGATAATCCCTCTTTTAGCATTGCCCGACACGTTAGCCAACGTTTCTGATATCTTTGCCCGGTCTTTATGTAGATTTCACGGTTTTTTTCGATCACATTACACCGGCGCGGCGTCGCGTAATCCGTACTTCCGTAAATGTAAGATGACTCTGCTTCGACTTTGTACTTGTACCGGTATGCATACACCGTGTGGGTACCGTTACTGACGAGTTTTAATCTGTACGCACGCACACGCACGTACTCAGCTCTAATCTCCTCGCTTCTTAAGTAGCTGGGAATCAGAAGTCTCCCAATGACAGGTATACGGATGGATTTCGTTACCGGGACAGACCGCGTATATCATCATCTGTGTCGTCAATAAGTCGTCTAATCCCCTAATGAATTCAATCAACGAATTACTCTCTAATCTTATGTAGAATTTAAAATAAAGTGCACGTGAAGATACACATCAAATCGAAAAGAGAGAGAAAAATAGAGAACAGGAAATCTAGAAACGGATCTTCGTGTAGTAGCTTCACACGATCGACAGGCAACTGATGAAAACGAAACTGGAAAGAACGAAAGAAGGAAGGTACAATTCCTTCTTTTTCGACATCTGAAGTAATTCAAGAATCCAGAGGCTAAGGACGCAGGCGTCCGAATTAGCGAGATAACGAACTTCCATGAGGCGTGTAAATTCCCGGCCCGGCTTCGTAATACGCCACGGCGTGCGACGCGACGCGAACTATGTCGCCGACGTAAATTCCCTTCTTCGTGTAAGTGTAACCTAATTTCTTCTTGCGCCCACGATGCTCCAATTCCGCCGCGTGCGCTTAATGAAAACTCGCGGTCTCTATGGAGAGATATTCGGCCGATCTACGGCTTGGCGAACGAGACAAAAAGTACGTAGGGCCACCGGGGACTTTGTGTCCGCGATAAATGACGCGCCATGCGATCATTCGGATCCAGCGTAGATCGCGAATTCACGGGAACCCCGAAGTTTTTTGCCGGCGTTTCGCGACGTAATTAATGCCGAGCGCTTTCACAGTTCGGTAAGCGTTTCTTATCGCGGCTGTTATACGCTCCGACACGCCGCGCCTGTTATAACCGCGATTATTTCTCGCCGTCACATCGATATTTTCGAGAATACGTAGAGAGGATACAGAGGTAGATAAAGAATATCAAAATTTAAAGTACTTTCTTTCGCTTAATATTAAGCTGAAAAATTATTAAGCTAAAATTTTATCAATTTTAATGATTTAATGACATTTAAAAGATTTTAAAGGTAATAAAATTTCGAAAAATGTAGGACTTATACCTGAATTATCTGCTAAAATTTCCGACAAATTCAAAGAAATAACTTTTCGCAATTACTTAAATTTTTTGCCATAAAATTGAATTAGAAATGAGTTTTTAATTTGAGATAAAAATGTAAAATGTGGAATTAAATTGCTTCTAAGTTAATATAAAAAAGAAAAATTGGAGAACATCTTTTAAAAGAGAAAAAGAGAAACGTTTTTTAATATTTCTAAACACAAGAATTCAATTTGCAGCTTAATACATTAATATCAAAAACTAAATAATATCTTATCGAATTATTCTAGAAAAACAAAAAAACTAAAATATAATCAGTTATGTTTGACCTGTACATACAATTCAATAAATCATATCGGGAGGTATGTATTCACGTGAAGCGTATATAGTTTATATAGAACGAGAAGGTTGGCGAGATGTTCCGAAATTAACGATGCGGCAGCACGAATGGAAACGTCCTGCTCGCGCGGGGTTGTTTGTTAAGCAGAGCTTATCTCGCACTGTAGTCCCTACACCCTCCTCCCTCCCATAACCCTTCCGAGGGCTGTCCCGGGACGATGAGGGTAGAGTTCCATTACTCAAGTTTTTACTAGTAGTATGCTACATATACACCAAATGACCCACTTGCGCCAAGTTTAATCCGAGATCTATCACACACAGCCAGGAATTTCCGAGATACTCCATGTGTACCAAGAAATTTCAGCAAGCATGGCTCTTGAATTGTCGGTCATTCAAGTATCGCTCGCGAGCTATCGAGTATTGGAATATCGGAATTTTAGAGAAGCCGAAATCCCCCGTGCTCCTTTTTTGCAATTTTTTGCGGCTATGCAGCTTCAGTACGATATACGACATATAGTATAAAGTAGTAATCATTACAAGCACAGGATATAAATTTTCTCTTAAAGAGGTAAAAAAAGCCCGCATACAAATTGTGTTTTTCTATACTTTTCTTATTACATTATACAATGTTGCAATTTTATTATAATTATTTAACAAATTGTCTTTAACAATTGCTTTAACTAATTGTCTCATCTTTTCAATCTTCTTTGCTTATTGGTCTTGGTTGTGCATTTATAATTGTCTAGTAACTTCTTTAATTTCTATTTATTTTAGACAAAAAAATCTCTGTAAATATCTTTGAATGCATAATCTTCATTTTTCAAAATGAACGGATTTAAAACTATGTTAGAAATAAGTTCGTCATGAGGTAAATACTCCGTTTCTTTAAACACAGCGGATTATTTATCGCTTAACCAAATAACTTGTTACATTTTTTTGTTTGTAACTACGGATGTTGCGCAAAAATAAAAAGAAAAAGGCGAGGCGAGAAAAAACGCGGAGAAAAAAACGGTATGTCGCGCGAGATGCGGCATTATGTCTCTCCATAACCGAGCGAGCGATATCATCGCCGTCATTTGTCTCCGCCGGCCGAGCGGGCGGACGAGATTTCACTTCGACTCGTTTCGCTATTCCACCTGCGTCACAGAACTTTCATGTTTATGAAACGGCTGGGGAAGCTCAGAAAATAACGTAAATCCCGGTGCTCGCACAACGAGCCGGTGTTACCGGAGTAGAATGCAAATCTTCCGATATGCTGTCGCGCGAAGGGCACACATACAGACTGGACTATTTAAAAACACATACGCTATGCAGTCGAGGCAGTCGAGATACAGTTTCGCTCACAGAATATTTTTGTCAATAGCTCAATCCGATAACGACCGTAGTCTCATTCCTGGGAAAACTTTTTTACTTTTATTTTGATTATTCTATTATTCTATATCTCCAAAACGCGATTTTCTCAGGAATGACTTTAGCAAAAATTCTTTATTTATCGCATTAATTCTGCATTAATTCGAGAGCTTTGAAAAATGTATGCGCAATCGTGATTAAATTATTTATAATAAAATTATAAATTTTCTAACGATTTTAATCTCTTATTAATTATTCGATATTAATATCACATTTTAAAAGTCTATCTTTTAAGTCTTTAAAAGATTATCCATTTTACTTTACTTATACACATATTATTAGAAAAAATACTTCTTAACGAGACTCCAAAGAATGACTTCGAATAACAGAAAACTAAAAGATCTTGTAACTTGTTGATGCTGGATGACTTCGATCTTCTCAATAATTCAATTGAGATATCTCGCCTATTATGACATGTCCAGGATTTGGACAGGTATTCTCGCAGACAGCAGCGCGTTATCCACGTGACTGGTTCCAGACGCTGCTAATAAGACCAGCCGATAAATGGCGAAAGAAAATGACGAGAGAAGGGTGCACCGAGCGTGATAAATCGCGGGGGACCGCTCCTCCCCTCCCATGCTGAATAGGATTCCCATGATTTATCGCGACAAGATATCAACGGGGATAAAGAGCTCTCGCGGCGCTCTCAGGCGCTACGAATCGATCCGCCGTTCGATACTCGCTATACGACGCCATTTGTTACGGAGCAATGAGGAACCTAAGGCACCGTTTGTATCGCTGACATGAAGGGCGCGCCTTCGAAGGGATGCATGCAGACATGCACTTTACGCGCCACATACATTTTGCAGCGCATCGATAATGCCAAGCAAGATTTCACATTTCGAATATCGCGAAAATAGAACGGGAGAGTAAGAACGGTAATTTAGAGAGGATAAAAGTTAAGATGAGACTGTAATGGACGAGAGCATTGGTTTTCACGGGAGGGCATCCTCATTTGTCCGACGGAACAATCGGCGAGGAACCCGAGCCACAACTTTAAAGAGAAGAGTTAATATCCCATTTCTCACCTCGCGTAGGGAATCGTTCGGCGAGTCCTTACGAGCGCGGCCGGGAGAGATTTACGCGGAAGTAGAGCAACGCTCGACGAGATCTTACGCTTTCGCGCCACGTGCTGAAAAATGACGAGAGAGAGAGAGAGAGAGAGAGAGAGAGAAAGAGAGACAGAGAAAGGGGAGGAGTGGAACACCACTCGCACGGTTGTTTCGCGCGTTATATTGCCCCTCGGCACTTGGAATACCTTCGCCTTCGCGTTATTAGCGCCCGCTCCGAGATACTTATTATATCATTACAACTGTAACGAGATGTTAAGGAACGTTACCGGCCGCGCGCGCGTTCGCTCGGGTTTATTATATAACAGAGGCAACCGGTCGTTATAATAGCCGGCCGAGATTGAAACGCCGAGTTGTAAAAGGATACCGCGCGGCTCATACGCGTGTCATATCTCGAGAGAGGAGGAAAGGATGCACGTGCGTCGTAACTAGGGAAACGGAAGTTCATATGATGCTCTACAAAGCCGCCCTTATGGTCCGAGATGCATTAAAGCGAACCGGTTCCTCCGACACGCTGAATGAAAATGACTCGACGTTTTCTCTTTCTCCCTCTTTCTAATCCTAATTCTTTAATTCCACTTTAAATAAAATATACCTCAATACTCTTGGATAGATGGTATATCCGCTAAATAATATCCCTGGATCAGAACAGTGCATTCACAATTGACACTTCTAGGAATTGGAATGGTTCGAAGATCGACGTAGGCAGAAAATAAAATTGCCCTCGCAATTCTGCGAGAATCGTGGCTCTCTCCCGTAATTCCCGTCGACCCTCGGGGAACTGACAGCAGCTTCGTCGTTGCTGAAGTCGTAAAAAAAAACCCGTAGACAGAGACGGGTGTGTGTGAAGCTGGCGTATCATTTGGTGGAAACTCACTAATTATTGAGAGTTCTGGGTAGATTTTCAATAGTTCTATAGTTCCTGATAGATA